>CM065385.1:18037500-18100000 GCA_033060915.1 Euryodendron excelsum
CCTTGGGACCATTATAACCTTTATCTTGACAAGAGTATGGATTTCAAGAATCAACACAATGGTGACAACTTTTGGAAAACCATTTTTAATACAAAGATGGAGAGGATGAATCCTTGAAAACCATTTTTGAGAAAAAGATTTTTGAAAATCATTTTCTAAGGAAACCATTCTAACAAGTTAAAGTTCCAATGGCCAATGTAAAAGGGAAACCACTCAAGAGAGGGTTCCATGGGGCCATTTCAACCACTAACCTTGAGAGAATAGAAACCTTAGAAATCAAATAGTTTAAAAATCATTTTTGTGCAAGAATAAAAGAAAAGGGAACCATTCTAACAATTTAGGGCTCCTATGGCCAATATAAAAGGGAAATCATTCAAGAGAGGGTTCCATGGAGCCATTTCAACCACTAAACTTAAGAGAATAAAAACTTTGGAAATTAGAGAGTTTGAAAATCATTTTTATGCAAGTTAGAATGCAAAGATGTAAAAGTGTGAGTTGAGGGTTAATGGGGGATTTTCTAAGGCATGATTTCTAAAGTCTTATTCTAAACTTCAAGGGACCAACTCTTAGAACCCTTTTGAAAGGAATATGGAGCTTGAAAGTGGCATGAAAATAAGAGTAATACAAGCTTTGTAGAACATGGTTATAAATATGAAAATGAAGCTAAGCACACAAGATATGATCAAGATAGCAAAATTCAAGAGGGTCATGAATACATACAAGACTTTAGGCTACACCACATAATCAAGGGGCTCCTAGGCTATACCATTTTAAAGTAGGCTAGTAAGAGATCCTCCTACATGGTGGCTCCCACTAGCTTTCCTCTAGGCATGACCCAGGAGCCCTCTTGCTTCAAGCATGCAAGAAAGAGGGGTAGAAGATCGGGATTAAAATAGAAAATAGCCTAAGTAGGCTAGGAGGGAGTAGAGAGGAGTGGGGGAAGACAAAAATGTAAAAAGAATACCACCTTTTGCCTTCAATATACTTACAATCTTCTATGGATACTTGGACTTTAGTTAAGAGGCCTTTAAGTATGCTTGAGGGGCTAAAAGGTGGAGTTCTATGGCGTGTAGGGCTATGTAGGTGAAGTGTATAGGTTTGGGAGAAGTGGAATCTAGCCTAAATGTTGGAGGAGTGGGATGTACGTAGAAATTCGAGGTTCTGGAGCATTTTCAACAGAGTTTCGCATCAATTTTCAATTCTGAAATATGCAAAGGGGGAGGCCAGTATTTATAGGCAACTTGGGAAAGGCCTGGTGCATGTGCTGTTTCATTGCCAGAATGCCATGTGGCACCCATTGTACTCGCTAAATCTTGACGGTTGATCGAACTTTGGTCGAACTTTGGCTAAATCTGGGCCCATGTAGCATACGCTCCGCCACCAAGAGTGTTCGTTTAAACTTTGTCTCGATAATTGAGCCAATCAGAAAGGTTTCAGAGGAATCGGTTACATCCACGGTGTTCTCCTAGGGTTTCTAGTGAACTTTCGTGTTTTTAAAAAGTTTGAACGGTGTTTGGAAGCATGAGATATCATCTCGGGAAGTGTTCATAAAATCACATTTTTGCAAAGCGTTTGTGATATGCTTTGTGGTAGTTCAAAAGTAGCTGTTTTTGTGCTGTGTGATCGAGGCCTTGGGGAAGCGATCTCTCCGATCGGACCGTACCGATGAAAAGTACATTAGAAATACTTTTAGGAATTCCCTAATTTATGCATTTCTTAAGTCGTTTGACGATGCGTTTTGATAAGGGAATTAGAGAAAAAGTCAACCTTGGCAGAGCGTCTGTGAGACGCTCCAGGGGTTGCTAAAAGTAGTAGTTTTCAAGCCACACGATGGGGAGCTTTAGGAAGCTATCTATCCGATCGAGCCATATCGATGGAAAGACCTATGAATGAGCTTCTAAGAAGTCCTTAGCTTACACATTTCTCAAGTCATTTGCCGGTGCGTTATAACTAGGGAATCGAGAGAAAAGATAATTTTAGCGGAGCATCTGCGAGACGGGGGTGTTTAGTGTCGTAAGGTCCTTCTCAGGTTAAACAGGGGTGTGTGACAAGACTCGTTGTTCAATATCTTAGGACCAGTGTTGCTTTGGGGCGCGTTCGGGTTGTCAGGGGCAAAATGGTCATTTTGGCTAGTTTTGGTTGAAAATGGTCAGGAATGGATTGGAGTGATGGCAAGCGTGTCGGGTCATTCAAGGATGATCCTGGGAGAGGCTTTTACTGCTCGGTGGGATTCTTGTGGTGCTGGGGCATTCAGGGGCAAAATTGTCATTTTGATCGGAATTAGCCGGAATGGGACCAGAATTGGACCGAATGGCGTGCGGAGTACGCCTGACTGCTTAGCAACATTTTGGAAGGGTGGACTTACCATTTTTGAGGAATTTTGAACTTTCTCAAAACTTGCCTGGAGGCTTAAGGGGTAGGTTTGGTCATTTTTCACCGAGTCAGGCTAGCAGGCGCTGGTGTTGACCTAGGTGTTGGTTTCCTAGATCGCCTAGTCTAGGAAAGCCACCTATGCGATGTTGGTCCCTGAGATCGCCCGGTCTTAGAGAGCTACCTGTAGGGCGGTGTTGGTTCTTGAGAATGCCTGGTCTCAGAAAGTTACTTGTAAGGGTGGTATTGGTTTCTGAGAACGCCTGGTCTCGAGGAACTACTGAATGATAGACATTCTACATTGGCGGGCTAGCAGGCGCCAGAAGTGAAGCATCTAGAATTTGATAAGGTGTTGGTCCCCGAGATCACCTGATCTCGGGAAACTACCTGGATAACATTGGTTTCCAAGACCGCTCGGTCCCAGAAAGCTGCTTGGAATGCCTAGGGGCATGATGGTGTTTGTGGCTTCAATGGGGCCTTGTGGGCCCGAAAAGTAACTAGTTAACTGGATTAGAGTTTGAAAGACCCGTCTTAGACTTACATACGTTGTGATGTCCGAAAACTAGGTCCAACCGAGCTGGAGATTGCCGAGCGGGCAAAAATGAGATGCTTACATAGTCACAACCCCTATTTAAACTCTAATATCCCTTTTTAAAATCCAACCCCAAGTTTTGTGAAACCCTAATCTTATAATTTCACAATTAATTTAATTGCATATTAAAAATTAGTTGGATTAGTTTACTTAATTTAATTTACATTTCTTGCATGGTTAAATATTATATGGGTGCATATGTGGCACGTGGCAAGTGGTGAGATGGTTGGTGGGTTAATTGGTGAGTTGGTTAGTGAGGCAATGGTGAGTTGGTTGGTGGGTTAATTAGTGAGTTAGTTGGTGAGGCAATGGTGACATGTGCATGAGTGTGTATGTGAAGTGCTATTTTGTAATGAAGAGAGAGAGAGAGAGAGAGAGAGAGAGAGAGAGAGAGAGAGAGCCACTTCCCTTTGGGTGGAGAAAAAAGAGAGATAAGATAAGGAGGTGGGAGACAAGGGGACAAGGAGACAAAACAAAGAAAGAAAAAGAAAAAGAAAATGGAGGTGATGGTGCCTAACATGATGGGAGAGAGAAGAAGAAAAAGGAATAGAGGGAGGGAAGAGTGTTGGCTATGATATAGAGAGAGATAGAGGAGAGATAGAGAGAAGAGAAGAGAAAGAGAGAGGAGAAGAAGAAGAAGAAGAAGAAGAGGAGGAACCTTGGATGGGTTTGTTGCATCTTGATTTTAAGATCTAAGGTAAGATCATCATATTCTTGCTAGATCTATTTCATATTCATGGTTTGCATGTTTATATGTATTTATGCCATGTAAATGGGGGTAGGAGGTAAGATCTTCCATGGTAAAACTTAGAATTATCTATGACTGCCATAATAGTCATCTCTATAATATGCTATTGTTTAGAGACGTTTTAATCTAGCTAAAAATCTTATTTGTGGCTGAATTCTAGAACAATTTAAATTAGAGTTGTAATGGTAATTTGGGCTTTAGTTTCACTAAAAAATATTATATGTTTGAATTATGGTGAATTTTTGAAATAGGATTGTCTCTGTTGAATTCTGATGCCTAGATCTGTAACCCTTAAGGTTACTGAACATTCAACTAAGTTATAGTGGTCCAAAAATTGTGAAAATTTTACTGTATCTATTAGAAATGTGGATGAGAGTACATATCAAATTTCATGTCATTTTGATGTCTTTTACCTATGTTAAGAATCTCTCAAAGATAGACTATTTGTAGTTGGATTATCATTTCTACAGCACTGTCCTGTTTTATAAAATACCAAATAAATACACAGGCTTGTTTAATAAATATGAAATTTGGTAGAATTACTCTTTGATATATTGATTTTGTATTTCCCAAAATTTGGAATGTTTTAGTATAACCTTACGAAGTTATGCCCAGATTATGAGGTCTGTGTCAGTTTTAGTAGATTAGAGGACTTAGTGGATTTTGGTATTTTTAAGCTGTTGCTTTGCATTGGGAACTTAATTGAGGTTATCATATGGCATTTTTAATGCATGATTTCAGTTATATGGTTTGTTTTGGGTGTTTACATTATGCTTGATTATTTTTGCGAAATTATACATTGAGTTTCCGAAACTAACACGGTTGTGGTGATAGGAACTAACATATAGTAAGATCCTTCAACGTCAACCAAGAAGTGATCTTTGACATAGTGTGTGTATAATGATAGGTGGGGTTTTGGAATAATCTTATTCATATTGAATGAATTATTTTTTTTCTATATGTATGGTGGTAGTGAATGCATATGAGGTGTTAAAGGTGTTCGTGTGTGAGGTGAAAATGGTATTTATATATATGAAAAGTTATGTGGAGACATTTATGATTATATATATATGGTGGCATTGCAAACCATTCATATTGTATGCCTTGCATTGCACTGGAGAGAGTTAATTACGATGAGTTAACCAAAGCTTAGTCACGGTGGACTAGCCTAAACGGTGGCATGGTGGGCGTTCCTTAATAACGTGCCATCGATATATTGGGCCAACATTTTCTAAAATTATGCGCACATGTGGGTGATACATTGTAAGCACCCCATTTTTGCCCGCTTGGCAATCTCCGGCCCGACTAAGCTCACTTTCACACATCACATACATATTCAGACTCTTACCCGACTTTTAAAATTCAATTTAGACCATTGGTTGCTTCTCGGGCCCGTAGGGCCCACTTGAAGCTAAATGACCATTCTGCCCCTAGGCATCTGAGCACCCCGAGAACCATATCAGCTTTGGGTATCAAACCGGTAACCTCCCGGGGATATTTCTGATAATATCCTTGGCTTTCCATTACCTTTCTAGGTCATTCCGAGTCAGTTCCGGCGAACCTGATACAAAATGACTGTTTTGCCCCTGGTGGCCCAGTCGCGTCTTCCAACCACACCGACTCTGGGTATCGAACCGGTAACCTCCTGGAACATTTTAGGTAATGTTTCCAAGTCTCAAGTCTTCTTTTGGGACATTCTGAGTCCATCCTGGCAGCTTTCCAGTTTGATTGACTGTTTTGTCCCTAATGGCTCGGTCAACCCCTTCGACACATCTCGTCATCATTTTTTAAGTCTACTACCCCTGACATACTATTCTAAAGGTTCTTGTCCCTTTTTGGCCTTCTTGGTCATTTCCGGTCCTCTAAATTATTCCTGGGCCTTCCGGAGTCACTCCTAGTGAAGCCAGACTAAAAATTGCATGGTAGTCACTAGTACAGGTGCCCAAATCTTCTGAAGATACGTTGCTTGCCGACCTTAAAAGTTTCCTAAGTGGCTTGGAGTGGCGCCAGTAGGATTTTTGGCCTGGTGCCACTGCAACAGGTGCCAGTTCAGTCTTCTGTTTATAAATACAGAGCCTCCTCCAGCATCAAAGAGGTCCGGAAACTCAGTCTAAAACTCTCATCTTTGATATAAGCAGCTCTTAGCCTCCTTAAACCTTAGTCGTCTTTAGGTTTTCCAAAACCCTAGCCTCCATACACAAACCCTAGCTCCTATACACTCACATACACCCCTATACACTCCTATACTAGCTTGCAAAGCGTCCATTGAAGACTTGAATTGCTGCAACTTCAAATCTCCTGAAGATCAAAACAAACTCTTGAAGATCAAAGCGAAGACTGAAGTGAAGCAAAAAGAACAAAGCGAATAAAATAAAGTAAATAAAAGAAGACACAAGGTAAGCTTCCTATTTACGTTTACGCAATTCCCCCCTCTCTCTTCTCTCTCCGAACCCACTTGGGTTTTTTTTCTATTTTAATCCCCCATATTTTTTTCTCCCTTTCTTGCGTGCTTGAAATAAAGGACTCGCTGGTTCATGTGTAGGATTAGCTATAAAAAGTCACCGTATCGGGGGCTTTCTCTTAGTCTAACTGGAGACCACGTGGGTTCGGCCCTCTTAATTATGTGGTGAAGTCTTTAACCTTGTATATTCACGACCTTAACTTGCATTGTGCATATCATAATCATTCACCTCTCTAAAATCCGTTTTTCAAAATTATTTTCAAAACTTGCATCAAAATCATTTTCAAAACTTGTGTTATAATCTTCTTCTTCAAAACTTGTTTTCGAAACTACAATCCTAAGGTGATTCTAGTTTTTCCATGGTTAGGGTTGCTTTAGGAAAGTGTTAGATTTAAAGTAACCATTATGGTCTATATTTTCAAATCCTTGTTATTTTCCAAACCATAATCATAGAATGGTTATAATCTTCTTATGGTTAGAATCATTTTCGAAAAGTGTAATATTTTTAGAGGTTTGCAAAAGTCCATATTCAAATCCTTTTTGAATTCTTTTTTTTTAAACTTATTTTTCAAAACCTCTTTTTAAATCCTCTCCAAATTCTCTTTTTACATCTACTTTCTAAAATCTCTTCTCCAATATACTTTTTAAAAACATTCCCTAAGTTTCCTTCCCAAAAACTCTTTCCAAAAAACTCCTTTCCAAAAATTCTCTTTTCAAAATTCACTTTTCAACAACTCATTTTTAAGATCTCCTTCCAAAAATCTTTTCTTTCCAAAAAATCACTTTCAAAAAATCTCTTTCCTTGGAGCCCAAGTTACGCCCTAGAGTCAACGATTAGGAAACCCTAATTCTCTTTCCTAAAACATGATTTTCAATCTTGCTTCAAAACCTAGGTTTCTGAAATCTCCTTATTTTTTTTACATCAAAATCATAAGTTTCCAAAACCTATTTTCTAGATCGAAACTACAGTCTTCCAAATCTACGATTTCTAAAACTTCACCTTCCAATTCCATGCCAAATAAGATATTCTCTTTAGGACGCCAAAACTAATCTCCCCATTTAGGAAACTAGATCCAATCCTCCGTTTTTTAAAACAAAATCAAATTATCTCAATTCTTCCTAATCCCAATCTTTTCTAATCTCAATCCTTCCTAATCCAAATCTTTCTTAATCTAATCCTTCCTAATCTCATACCTTCCTAAATCTTAAGTTTCCAAAACTTAAACTTTCAAATCTTTTCTTAAACTTTAAGCTTCCATACCTTTCCAAAATTTCAACTTTCCAAATCCAAACTTTCAAATCTTTCTGAAACTTAAACCTTTCGTAATTTCAAGTATTTATAAAACTCAAACTTTGAATCTTTCCAAAATTCTAAACTTTCTAAATTTGAAACTTTCTTTAGTCAAAACTTTCTAAATTTGAAACTTTCTTAAGTTAAAACTTTTCAGTTTCAAAACTTTCCTAATTCAAAACTTCTCTAATTCGAAACTTCCCTAAAATGAAACCTTTCCTATTTAAAAAATTTTCTTATTTCAAAACCTTTCTTCAAATGAAACTTTCCTAAAATGACACGTTCCTAATTCAAAACTTTATTAAGATGAAAAATTTCCTAATTTGAATCTTTCCTAAATCCAACTTCCTTAATCTTCCAAGTCCAACGTTCGAGTCAAATCTTTCTTAAACCTCAAGTCTTTCTTAAATCCCATCTTTCCTAAATCTAGGTTTCCCAAAACTCTATCTTTTCAAATATAGTCTAAGTTCTCTTCCAAGGGTCAAATCCTCTTTCAAGTTCAATTCTAGGTCTAAGTTCAATCTTGATTTCCTAATCTTTCAATTTGAATTCCAACTCAATTTGTTTTTCCAATCAAAATCTTCTATTTTTAATCAGACTCTTGTCCGAACTATGGCTGACTTGATTCCTCAAAATGGATACGTAGACAACCCTCACGGGTGCGGTCACAACCTTTTTCAAACTTCTAATTCCATAACTTTTTTCAAATCTCCAATTCCATAACTCTTCTTAAGTTTTCAATTCAATAATCTATTTCAAGTTTTTAATTCTAGAAATCTATTTTCAAATCTCTGTTTCCAATCTCTGAAACTTTCTTTCAAAACTCAATTATTCTTTTCAAATCCAATTTCAAATCACAAATCTCTTTTCAAAATCTATTTTCAAAGTCTTTTCTTGCACTTGCATATCATGCATCATTCTTTTAAACATTTTATTCAAAAGTGGATAGTTTTGGACATATATTAATTGAAGACTTGAATGAGTGAATATAGGGCAAATAAACATGTAGGTACCGTAAGGCGGGGTAGGGTGATGGCTTAGTGCGTCTTCCCTATACGTGACCAACCTCCGAACTTAGATCACTATTTTCAAAGACCAAATGGAGTTATTTTTTTTTTAAAAAAAAAGGTTTAAATATTTTCTAAAGGTTGCTAAACAACCTGTTTTCTTAAAAAACCTTCTTTTAGGGAGGTATTTTCAAAATCGTTTTCAAAAACCCTAAGTGTAGTATTTGGATTGTGCTTAGTTTTTAGGTTACCTAACTCACCTTAATCAAGTTAGGTGACGACTCTGAAATGTTTTTCAAAATTCATTTATTCAAATCAAATTTCAATTCAAACCTAGTTGCACTCATTCTTCTAGGAGGATGAGTTCTAATGAGAGAGTACAGTATTTTTTCCACTTGTGTGTGTATTTCTCGAGTGCGAAAAATCTGGGCGCGACAGCTGGCGACTCCACTGGGGACACTTAAAGGATTAGGCCATAGTCATGTCTTTTCACCCTTCACCCATGTAGAGTCTTCAATTAACTTATCTAATTTTATCCACTTTCAGTTTTCGAAATCAAATTTTTAAAGTTGTTTTCAAAAAACATGCATTTAACTCCATTCATATTATCTTGCATTAAATTTTCTATCTACATACTAACTCTTACATCTTTGTTTTGTAGGTGGGCTTTTGTCTACATTATTGTTTTATGTCATAATAACTGTTATGCATGAATGAATGTGATGAATAGGATGGATGGGAGTTGTTGGGCTCTTTCATTCTCTTTTAAAAATCACACACACACTGCACGTGCACTTGCATTCTGCATACTTGCATTCTTTACCTTAATTTGTACCTTCTAGTTAGAAGGAGGAACGGTATATTGGTTGGGCAAGATGCTGTGTCAGTTTCGTCGCCTACGGCCTCTTGATGGTTCCCCCCACTCGGATCACTAACCGATCATGGCACCACCTCGGGGAGTGGGCCTAGGTTTGAAGATCTGGGAACCGAGCCTTTTTAAGACGCATTAGTAAACCCTCAACCTTATGCTCATATAGACACCATGCATAGCCGAACCTCTGTCGGATTTAAGACAAGCACACCGTTTTCCAAAACCATGGAGAAAAGGATAACTGCTTTTACTTTCCTCTATATCTGTTTATTCCTATTGTTATAATTACTGTATTCTTACTATTATAATGCTTGTCTAATTGCTCATGCATGCATGTTTATTTTACCATTGCATTCTCTCTCCTTACGTTCTTTGCATCTATATCCATGCATATAATATGGCATCCCAAGACAAGAGTTCAACAGTAACTCAAGTCACTGCATTCTCATACATATAATTAACCCATCGAGAGTGACACCAAGGTTACTCTCCCTTGCATTAAACCTACCCAAACCCTAAGGGTTCCCATGTAACCCTAAGGAATCATTGCATGCATTTCAAGTCATTCCATAAGAGGGGCCCCAATCCCTCTATGCTCACGGAGATAGGATTGCCAAGAAGACAAGGGGCAATCAATCAACAAGGTCTCTCAGCGACCTCCTCGACATCAAATCCAAAGAAGGCAAATCCGAAGACTCAAGAGTAGTTTAGGATTTTATATGTAAAATTAGATAGGTGGAAGTCCAAGGAAAATATTCCCCCTTCCCCCATTAAAATGTACTTTGATTCTTTTATCCAATGAGTTTCCTTATTTTCTGCGAATAAATGATGAATTCAGATTCCTGATCAATGGTAAGGTGCTTGCATACAAGGACAAAACCCCTATTTCCGAAAGTGAGCCAAAGTCATCACATTTAGTCTCCCTCTTAAATAGGGACACCCTAGGACATGCATTACATAAGGCTCTCTAAAAATCAAAAACTGACTTGTAATTTGTGTTCTTGTTTTTCTATTTTTTCCTTTTTCATTTACAGAGATCACCCTGCACTGAGTCAACATTGCTCCCAAGAAGGGTCAACATCCACCTAGGGACCCCATTATCACCCGACAAAGAGCATCACTTATGGCTGCCAACCCTAAAGAATCGTCCCAAGTCTCTCGAGAAGAGGTCAACGAAATGAGGACTAGGATTGATGAAATGTTTAAGCTCGTCCAAACTTTGGCCATCAAGGATGTTGCTGCAATCTCATCGTCATCCATGACGTCCTTCGAGGACCCTGAACCCGCTAACCCAAGGATCGTGCTTCAATCTGACAATGCTAGAAGGAACAAGAAAGATGCCAAGGGGATCAACATTGAAGAGGAGGAAACCATATTGCTCTCACCTACTGTAAAGAGGACTCCTCTAGACCCTCTCAGTCTGAAAATCCAAGGGTTAGAGGACTCACTATGAAGTCTCCATGGCCATGACATTTATGGGTTTACTTCCTATGACAAGCTCTATTTCTTTCCGGACCACCCGAGACCTGCTAAGTTCAAAATGCCTGACTTCCAGAAGTATAACGGCACTGGTAACACTATTGCTTATCTTCGTCTCTATGCTGGGGCACTAAGTGGTTATAGGAATGATCCGAAGCTCCTCATGCAGTTATTCCAACATAGTCTCACTAGGTTTGCTCTATAAAGGTTCGCCCATTTAGACCTAAGGAAGATCACCACCTGAATTGAGCTGGTCAACGCATTTAAAGCCTAATATCACCACAACATAGATCTCACTTCTGATCGTTGGTCCTTGATGACAATGAGTAAAGGAAAGAAAAAAAGCTTCAAAAGCTAAGCCCTTAGATGGAGAGAAGCAACCGCACATGTCAATCCCCCTTTAGAAGATTAGAAATATGTTCAACTATTCGTGCATACCTTCTTGGGCATATATTACGAAAAGCTCTGCATGAGTGTTGGGAGAAACTTTTTCGAGCTTATTATGTAAGGGGAGATGATAGAAAATGGCCTAAAAACTAGGAGGATCGTTGACCCCAATGCTAAAACTGAAGAACTTTCTGCAAGTTTAGCAAAGAAGATGCCTACAGCATAGGAAATAGGCCGAAAGGAGGGAGAAGTGTCTGCCATCTTGCCTGGTCAACCACCACAATGTCACCTCTAATACCAATCTCAGACCCCCGTGACTACTCAAGCACCTACTCTTGAGCCAGTCATAGCCCAACAACATCTCAACCCTAACAAGAAGGCCCGCCAACCTTGTGCCTTTTCCCTCCTAGCTTGCACCCAAACAAAAGCCTATCATGACCTTTTACAAGTCGACCTTCTGACCCCCACACCTACTCCACCATTGCCAAATCCTTTACCCCCTACTTTTAACCCGACTCTTATTTGTGAATACTATTTTGGAAGACAGGGGCATAATGCTGAGCATTGTCTCTTCCTGACGCATAAGATACAAGATTTGATCGATGTTGGAGTCATCGGCACCTAGGAGATGACCCATGTGATGAAGCATAGAAGAAATTGGTGTGATTCTAGAGCCTATCTGAAGGGTTTTTTTTTCCAAAGTGTAACAAAAAGGGATGTTTCTTGAATTCGTCCATCTTATCTTTTATTATTTTGTATCCTATTTTGCTTGTCATCTTTGCTTTAAATCAAGAGTTTTCATGCCATATAAACATATTTGAATGAAATGAGTAGTGATTTTTTTTTATGCATCCTATTTATTTCACACTCTTATAGATGATAACTGCATTTAGGGACCTTTCCCCGATTTGTGATGCCTTTAACTCGAAGGTAAGGATAACACAAGCACCATTTTCAGTAAAAACAATCTTTGACTCCAAGAGGAGGGGAGAGAGAAATAAAAAGTACAAAGAGTGGGGGAAAAACAGAAGGGTAAGAGATAATGACCAATCACATGAACTCATTGAAGTCCAAATAGGACTTCTGAAGGATGTCCTAGCAAAGCAACAAATAACTATACTCTCAAAGGGAAGGTTAGTGCATATTGGTGAGCCTAGGATGATTAAATCTTTGAAAATAAAAAAAAAAAAATAAAGAAGACTATTGATAGTGTTTATCCTATACACGCACAATCACTGGGGCAAATATTCAATTATGAACAGATTGATGTGCATGCTTGTTTGAGGTTAAATCTTATATCCATGATGACTTGCACAAATATGAATCAACAATTTTGATGATCTTTACCATATTGGTGTTTCATGTTCATTTTAATGCACACTTCTTGAGACTTCTTAGAATATGGAATTCGCTTTTATGATCTATTTTTAAATGGTTAAATATTTGCGGATTGTCTCATGCCTAGATTGACCTTTTATCGATTCCCTCTCTCATCACTTGTGGAAAAGGCTACCAGTGAGCCAGAGTGCAGCTACCATTGTTATGTGATAAGAGGAGAAGGCTACCTGCTCATGTGTGTGAAAGCCGCCCTACTTCTACATTTTTGTATTTCTATTATTGGAGAGATAGGGTTGGATTTCCACAAAAAAAAAAAAAAAAATTGAAGAAGAAAAGAAAAAGAAAAAGAAAAGAAAATAAAGCATGGGAAGAAACAGGTTTGACTTCTAGGTGTGTTAATCCGCAAGCTATTATATCATCCTAGATCACGTCTAGGTTCTGTATTATCATTAGTCTCATTAAAGTTTATACTTACACCACTACATTGTTATTAATATGGTCTTGATCATCTCACGACTAATTGTGCTCATTTTGTGTGGTTTCATATGTATTTGATGTTGATCTTTCAAGTTAAGCTGTATCTTGATATTCATAAATCTATATTTGCCATTCATTGATCGATCATGTCTTTAGAGGGCCTCACAATTTGAAAGGTTCAATGATTAGGTTTGCCTACCCTTCTTAATAACTTTCAAAAGGCGATACCAGTCGTCACTCAAGAAAGAAGAGGGAAAAAGAGGAAAAGCGTGCCGAAACGGGCAAGAAAGAAGAAAGAAGAGGGAAGAAGAGGGAAAGCATGCCAAAACGGACAAGAAAGAAGGAAGACGAGGGAAAGCGAGTTAATGGGTTAAGCCTTTGAGAATGGTGCAAGTGCAATCACATCCTAACAAGAAAGGGGCAGAATTAGAAAGAGGAATCCCAAAAGAGAAACATAAATTCAAAGGACTACTTGACACTAGGATATAACACTCGTAACTAAACATGAACCCTATGGCAAACCCAAAGAGGCATGCATCCATTTTTGTCCATATGTAAAAAATGTGCATTTATGCATTTAATTCTATTCCTGTATGTGCATTATCCAAAAGTATAACATGTATTCAATTTTTGTATGAACCTATGCATTCATAAAAAGTAGCGCATGCATTCAATTCAATTATTATATAAACCCATGTATTCATAAAAATAGGTCATGCATTTAATCCCATGTGTATTTATAAAAAATGTATGACACACATTCACCCCTTACTGGGGCATTTTTTTAAAAACTATTTTTGCACAAAAACACACTTTATGTCTTTCTCTCTTTCTCAAATAGGAAATAAGGAACAAAGTACAAAAGAGAGCTAAAAAGTCACCCTACGATCAAGTAACCTCAGACATCTCCAACACTGGCATACACCTCAGAAAGTTCAAACTTCCCTAGTCGATAAGAAGCAAAGAATAGGGCAATGACCCACCCTCGACCTCCCTAATCAACCTTGGACTTCTCTAGAGGAGCAGCGTTTCGCCAGATGGAGTGCCGGTTCAAGAAGTATCAGAAGTCAACCTTGGACTTCCCCAAAGGAGCAACGTTTTGCTAGACGGAATGTCGGTTTAAGAAGTATCAGAAGTCAACCTTAGACTACTTAGAGGAGTAGCGTTTTGCCAAACGGAGTGCCAGTTCAAGAAGTATTAGAAGTCAACCTTAGACTTCCCCAGAGGAGCAGCGTTTCGCCAGATGGAGTGTCGGTTTAAGAAGTATCAGAAGTCAACCTTGGATTTTCCCAGATGAGCAGTGTTTTGCTATACGGAGTGCCGGTTCCTCTAGAGGAGCATTGTTCTGCCAGATGAAGTGCCAGTTCAAGGAGCATTAATTTCCCTAGAGGAGTATCATTTTACTAGAAAAAATACCAAGCATCGACCATCTACTTGAGGTAACTATTCTTTGGATTCTAATTCTTTCAGTCCCTCTGATCGCCTCACGGTCAACATGGGACTATTACTTTATCGTTTTCTGTTTTTAACAAGCGAAGATAGAAAAAGAGGGGTAGTTGTAACACCCCATTTTGCCAGCTCGGTAATCTCCGGCCCAATTGGGCTCACTTTCACACATCACATACATATTTGGACTTTAACCCGACTTCTAAATTATAATTTAGTCCATCGGTTGCTTCCCATGCCCGTAGGGCCCACTTGAAGCTAAATAGCCATTCTGCCCTTAGGCAGCCGAGCTCTCTGGGTATCAAACCGGTAACCTCCCAGGGATGTTTATGATAATATCCCCAGCCTTCCATTACCTTTCTAGGTCATTCCAAGTCAGTTCCGGCGAACCTGATGCAAAATGACCGTTTTGCCCCTATTAGACCGGTCGGCCGCCTCTTCCAACCACACTGGCTCTGGGTATCAAACTGGTAACCTCCTGAAACATTCTAGGTAATGTTTCTAAGTCTTGAGTCTTCTTTCGGGATATTCTGAGTCCATCCCGATAGCTTTCCGATCTGATTGACTATTTTGCCCTTAATAGCCCAGTCAACCCCTCCGACACATCTCATCATCATTTTTAAAGTCTACTACCCTTGAGACACTATTCTAAGGGTTCTTGTCCTTTTCTAGCCTTCCGGGCCATTCCTGGCCCTCTAAATTATTCCTGGACTTTCCGGAGTTACTTCTAGTGAAGTCAGGCTAAAAATTGCATGGTAGTCACTAGTACATGCGCCTAAATCTTTTGAAGATACGTTGCTTGCCGACCTTAAAAGTTTCCTAAGTGGATGGTGCCACTCCTAGTGGCGCCAAGCCAAAAAATGAGCTAGCGTCACTCATAGTGGCGCCAGTAGGATTTTTGGCCTGGTGCTATTGCAACAGGGGCTAGTTCAGTCTTCTGTTTATAAATACAAAGCCCCCTCCAGCGTGAAAGAGGTCCGAAAACTCAGTCTAAAAACTCTCCTCTTCGATACACAAAGCTCGTAGCCTCCTTAAAGCCTAGTCTTCTTTAGGTTTTCCAAAACCCTAGCCTCCATACACAAACCCTAGCTCCCATACACTCACATACGCCCCTATACACTCCTATACTAGTCTCCAAAGCCTCCATTGAAGATTTCAAATGTTGCAACTCTGAAGCTCCCAAAGATCAGAACAAACTCTTAAAGATCAAGGCGAAGACTGAAGTGAAGCAAGAAGAATAAAGCGAATAAAATCAAGCAAATAAAAGAAGACATAAGGTAGACTTCCTATTTATGTTTACGCAATTCCCCCCTCTCTCTTCTCTCTCCAAACCCACTTGGGTTTTCTTTTATTTTAATCCCCCATTTTCTTCCCCTCCTTTCTTGCATGCTTGAAACAAGGGACTCTCCGGTTCATGTGTAGGATTAAGCTATTGAAAGTCACCGTGTCAGGGGCTTTCTCTTAGTCTAATCGGAGACCACGTGAGTTCGGCCCCCTTGATTATGTGGTGAAGCCTTTAACCTTGTATGTTTACGACCCCAACTTGCATTGTGCATATCATAATCATACATCTCTCCAAAATTTTTTTTTCAAAATTGTTTTCAAAACTTGCATCAAAACTGTTTTCAAAACTTTTGTTATAATCTTCTTCTTTAAAACTTGTTTTCAAAACCACAATCCTAAGGTAATTCTAGTTTTTCCATGGTTAGGGTTGCTTTAGGAAAGTGTTACATTTAAAGTGACTATTATGGTTCATATTTTCAAATCCTTGTTGTTTTCAAAACCACAATCCTAGAATGGTTATAATATTCTTATAGTTAGAATTGTTTTAGTAAAGTGTAATATTTTTAGAGGTTTGCAAAAGTCCATATTTAAACCCTTTTCGAAATCTTTTTTTTTTTAAATTTACTTTCCAAAAATTCTTTTTAAATCCTCTCCAAAATATCTTTTTACATCTACTTTCTAAAATCTCTTCTCCAATATACTTTCTAAAAACATTCTTTAAGTTTTATTCCTAAAAACTCTTTCCAAAAAACTCATTTCCAAAAACTCTCTTTTCAAAATTCACTTTCCAAAAACTCCTTTTTAAGATCTCCTTCCAAAAACCTTTTCTTTCCAAAAACTCACTTTCTAAAAATCTCTTTCTTTGGAGCCCAAGTTACGCCCTAGAGTCAACGATTAGGAAACCATAATTCTCTTTCCTAAAACATAATTTCCAATCTTGCTTCAAAACCTAGGTTTTCAAAATGTCCTTTTTTTTTTTTTACATCAAAATCATAAGTTTCCAAAATCTATTTTGTAGATCCATACTATAGTCTTTCAAATCTAGGATTTCTAAAACTTCACCTTCCAATTCCATACTAAATCAAATCTCCTCCTTAGGACGCCAAACCCAATCTCCCCATTTAGGGAACTAGATCCAATCCTCCTTTTTTGGAAATAAAATAAAATTATCTCAATTCTTCCTAATCCCAATATTTCCTAATCCCAATCCTTTCTATTCCAAATCTTTCCAAATCTAATCCTTCTTAATCTCATACCTTCCTAAACCTTAAGTTTCCAAAACTTTAATTTTCAAATCTTTCCTTAAACTTTAAGCTTCCATACCTTTCCAAAATTTTAACTTTCCAAATCTAAACTTTCAAATCTTTTTTAAACTTAAACCTTTCCTAATTTCAAGTATTTCTAAAACTCAAACTTTGAATCTTTCCAAAATTCTAAACTTTCTAAATTCGAAACTTTCTTTAGTCAAAACTTTCTAAATTTGAAACTTTCTTAAGTTAAGACTTTCTAATTTTAAAACTTTTCAATTTTAATTCTTTCTTAATTCAAAACTTCCCTAATTCGAAGCTTCCCTAAAACGAAACATTTCTTATTTCAAAACCTTTCCTATTTCAAAACTTTCTTATTTCAAAAACTTTCTTAAAATATAACTTTCCTAAAATGACACTTTCTTAATTCAAAACTTTATTAAGATGAAAACTTTCCTAATTTGAACCTTTTCTAAATTCAACTTCCCTAATCTTCCAAGTCCAACGTTCAAGTCAAATCTTTCTTAAACCTCAAGTCTTTCTTAAATCCCATCTTTCCTAAGTCTAGGTTTTCCAAAACTCTATCTTTCCAAATCTAGTCTAAGTTCTTTTCCATGGGTCAAATTCTCTTTCAAGTTCAATTCTAGGTCTAAGTTCAATCCTGATTTCCTAATCTTTCAATTTGAATTCCAACTCAATTTGTTTTTCCAATCAAAATCTTCTATTTTTAATCAGACTCTTGTCTGAACTATGGCTGACTTGATTCCTCAAAATGGATACGTAGACAACCCTCACGGGTGCGGTCACAACCTTTTTCAAACTTCTAATTCCATAACTTTTTTCAAATCTCCAATTCCATAACTCTTCTTAAGTTTTCAATTCCATTATCTATTTCAAGTTTTTAATTCTAAAAATCTATTTTCAAATCTTTATTTCCAATATCTAAAACTTTCTTTCAAAACTCAATTCTTCTTTTCAAATCCAATTTCAAATCAAGTCTTTTCAAATCACAAATCTCTTTTCAAAATCTCTTTTCAAAGTCTTTTCTTGCACTTGCATATCATGCATCATTCTTTTAAACATTCTTTTCAAAAGTGGATAGCTTCAGAAATATATTAATTGAAGACTTTAATGAATGAATCTACGGTGAATAGACATGTAGGCACCGCAAGGGCGGGATAGGGTGATGGCTTAGTGCGTCTTCACTACACGTAACTAACCTCTGAACTTAGATCACTGTTTTCAAAGACCAAATAGAGTTATTTTTTAAAAAAAAAAGGGCTTAAATATTTTCTAAAAGTTGCCAACCAACCTATTTTCTTAAAAAAAAAACCTTCTCTTGAGGAGGTATTTTCAAAATCGTTTTCAAAAACCCTAAGTGTAGTCTTCGAATTGTGCTTAGTTTTTAGGTGACTTAACTCACCTTAATCAAGTTAGGTGGTGACTCCGAAATGTTTTTCAAAAGCCCTTTATTCAAATCAATTTTCAATTCAAATCTAGTCGCACTTAGTTTCTAGGAGGATAAGTTCTAACGAGATAGTACAATATTTTTTTCGCTTGTGTATGTATTTCTTGTGTGCATAAAATCTGAGCGCGACATACATTCATTGTATTGAGACATCCATGATATAGATATTAATCATTTATACTTGTGTGCATTGTGGGTGCTTATTATCATTCTCTATGAATTTGTTTAGCTACTATGAGCACGTTGACTTTTTGCTCATGCCCACACAGATTTTTGATAGGTGAGCAAATGATGGAGTTCGGTTCACTGCAGTCTTGGTCCTGGCTGTGGTGGCATCCATGCCAGTGTCGGGATGTCGAGTGCTCATCTCACTGTTACACAAGAACTTCTTCCCAAGTTCTTCCAGCCACCAAGTGGTTTTGTCCAAGCTTCACTCAAACTTACAAGAGTTTTTCTTCTACAAGAGAACTCTCAAACTCTCACTTATAGGTGTATAAAGATATACAATTGAATTACAAACTCTCTATCAATAGTGGATAAAACAATAAAAGCTCACATTATGAAGATAAGAAGAATGTTCAGAATTTTTCAATTTGATCAGTCAATGGTAATTGATTTTCTTGAATTTGTTCTATATAAATGCAGTTGGAAGCTTGTATATAAACCCCTGTATTGATTTCGTCCGTTGGAGGTTGTTAGGGCTCATTTAATGCAAGTTTAGCCCGTTATAACGTTAGAAAAACTAGCTGTTATCTCCAGGTGTCGACACTTGGTTCCATGTGTCAACACATTTGGTCTGCATTTTTCAGATGTTGTCCACTGTCTCCATGTGTCGACACATCAACTCCAAGTATCGACACTTGATCATTCTGTCTTCAAATTTTTGGCTTCTGTCTTCATGTGTCGACACATTGCCCGGAAATCTTGCTTCTGTCTTCCCATGATCAAGTTTAGCTTTAGCACTACTATAAGATTTTTAAGAAGTCTTCTCTTTGGGGTATGATGATCAATCAAAGTCTTCAATACATCAAGATTGTTCTCTATTCAATTTGCATTGAATTTTTTATTTGATAATCATTTTTTCTTGATTTCAAAACAGTCAAGACTTCATTTTATTATTGCAAATCTCTTTTTCTTTGTTGCCGATCTTTCCCTTTTATTGCCGAGCTCTTTTTTTCATTTGGAATCACTTCAATGAAACTTCTATAAGCTTGATGAAGTCTATTCTTGAGCACCTTCATTTTCTTTGAGTACATATCATCTTCATTGATTCGCTACATTTCAGATAAAGTCTTCACTTGGATTCTTTGTAGAGGCTATGCAGTTGTGATGCATTCTCTTCTCGAATATCTTCAATCTCTTCTCAATCAAATCATCTTCAACTGATCTATGCACACTTTGATGAAGTCTTCTTTTGAACATCTTTAATCTTTTTGAATGCAAGTCAACTTTATTGAGTCTATGCATACTTGATGAAATCTTCATTTGAACACCTTTAATCTCTTCAAATGCAATTCATTTGTTTGAAGTTGGAATATATGTCAATGTTCTGTTTTGGTACATTACATGACTCTTGGAGTGCATTGCTTGATCTTAACTTGTTGTGTATTCACTTTGACATATATTAGACTTAAGTCAAACTTCGAAGTTTAAAGTATAATCTTTATTAATTTGCACACTTAAGCAAATGCATTAGTAAAATAACACAAGGTTTAGTTATCATCAAAATCATCATGGGGATCAACTTTGAGTCAACAATCTCTCCCTTTTTTATGATAACAAAACCTTTACAAATTAAAATGATATACAATTAAATGAAATGAACAAAGTTGGATTGCATACCAATAGAGAACTCTTGTTTGTTTCATAATTAAGCAACTGATGCTTAAGAGACAAAAGACTTTTCAAAAACAACTTTTAAGGAGTTTTTTAACAGTTAATTCAAAACAAAGTGAGGGAATTAATTCATATTACTCTCCCTGAGAACATGCTCTATATTTATCAATTAACACTCATTTCATTTCCTTTCAATGCCATATGCAATTAATTAATCAATATGAATTCATCAAACAATTCATTGTTTATTTTACTTTAATTCTTGTCCAATTCTTTTCCAATTCTAATTCTTGTGCAATTCTTCTCCAACAAGCATTCATTATTTACTCATTCTTATCTAATTATTCTCCCCTTTTTGTCAATTCATCAAAAAGAGAGAAAGAAAATAGAAATTATAGACAGGTACAATAGCAAAAATAAAAATATTATAACAAAATAAATTGTATAAATAGGAAAGCAAACAAGCAAGCAAGAAAATAACAGGGCATCAACTTATCAATTGTGTGCCATAACAAAATCATATTTCATTCATTCAAAATAGTATTACAAAATTATTTGACATTTGATATCCACAAAATATGCAACAACAAAAAAACAAAAAAAAAAAATATAAACAAAAAGAAGTTATAACAGGGCCATGGTAATGCAGAATGATGGGGCAAGAGGGAATGTGAGGTGAAGGGAAGTAAGAGAGGTAAGGATAGATAGTATGAGGAAAGGAGAGCTAAGTGAGCATCAGATTCAGTGGCCAAAGAGTCCTCCTCTTCTATGGCTTCCTCCCCTTCCAGTTCTTCCTCCTCATTGTCATCTTCTTCATTAACTTCTTCTTCCCCTTCTTCTTCTTCTTCTTCTTCTTCTTCCTATGAGACTTTGCCTTTGTTATTTCTCAATATTTGTACTTCCTTTTTGAGTTCTTTCATCTTTCATTCGATAAACATCATCTTTGTAGATGCAATATCTGCCTTTTTGTTCAATTTATCCAGAGATTCCATGACTTGAGTCATAAAACTACTCAAATCCCCTGAACTTTCCTCAAATTCAAAACTCAAACTTCTTTTTGTGCTTCTTTACCTCGAGCTGCTTCCAGATGGAGCCTTTCCTTTTGAAGTACTTTCCCCTCCAATTTTCTTTTGAGTCCATTTGTTATTTTGTAGAATATACCCCACTCTCTTGAGAGTCTTTTCATTGTATTCATCACTAATGGCCTTGGGGGTTCTTTTCTTCTCATTCTTCAAATCAATACTGAAATGTTTGAAAACTTTTGTCAAGAAAATTCCATAAGGCAAACTGATTCTAGAGGTGACGGCCTTATATATATGATCCAAAATAAATAGAGGCAAATCAATCCTTGAATTAGTTAAGTATGCCCACCAGAAAAATAGTTTTTTCTCCGAAACATATTCATACTTTCCAGCTTTAGGAGTAAAGATGGTACATGTAAAGTGATAAACTAGCCTCAATTCAAGAGGCAGATCAGTTGCAAAGGGTTGAATACTTTCATCTACATCTCTTCCATAGAGAATTTTCAATTGATCTTTCCTAGAGATAGTATCTCTATGAACTTCCCCACCAAGTTTGATTCTAAGAGTATGCCTGATTACCTCTCTATCCAAAGTGAAAGGGACACCCTTAACATAACTATTGATGGATACCTCTTTAGGATCCCTTTCGGCATTAGCATAAAAATAAGTAACCAAGTCGAGGTATACATCATCCCTAAGTGTTGTCATAGATTTCCAACCTAGGTTCTCCAATTTGGTTTCAAATTCAAACTTGTGATGATCAAAGAATTTATAATCTATGCATCTTATATTAAATACTTTTCTAAGAGAGAAACTAGAGTTGTACCTTTCTTGGGCTTTGCCCTCACTGAAATATAGTTCATTGTGTTCCAGAACTGTTGAAAATGAGATTTCTCCAGTCTTACTCTTCTTTCGTTTCCCTTTGTCCTTGCTAGACTCCCCTTTTGATTTCCTCTTTGGCTCTTTCGAAATATGGGCTGTTGCTACGACTAGGACTTTAGAAATCTTTTTCGGTTTAAAGGTCTTGGGAGCCATGTCAGTCGACTGAGGATTCAAAGGATGGGGAAAAAGGGTTGTGCGAAGATGGAATGAGATCGATTAGGGCTTATAAGATGAAGGAGAGAAGATTTGTGATGGTTTGGAAGTGACGTTTGGGTTTTGGTACGAACAAGGGAGAAGGAGAGAAAAAGAGTGAGAGTAAGAGAGAGAGAGAAAAATTTCAAATGTTTGTAAAGTGGGCTTTGTTAAACTATATAGGCCCGACTCATGTGTTGATACTTGAACTTGGTGTATGTGTCAACAAAATAAATTTGAATCCACTGTCGTGTTATGTCGACACATAAAAATGATGTGTCGACACATGCAATTAGACTAGGGTATGTGAAGTATAAGAAATTTAGGAGAAGGTTTTTCAATATGAGAAAAATTTTGTTTTGATATGATCATGTAATGAATTATGAATATGAGAAATGCAATACATATATATGATAATCACATTTAAAACATTCAAAATATAAATTTCACTCAAATTCAACAAATATCAAGATACAGGATCACTCATCCCCAATTCTCTTCTTATCATGCAAAAACGATCTTCACTCAATGGTTTAGTAAATATATCAGCTAATTGCATATTTGTGCACACAAAGTCAAGTTCAATATCACCTTTTTGTACATGATCTCGTATAAAGTGATATCTAATTTCAATGAGCTTTGTGCGAGATTGTTGAATAGGGTTTTTAGTTAAGTTAATAGCACTAGTATTATCACACTTAATAGGAATATGATCAAACAAGATTCCATAATCTTTTAGCTGTTGTTTTATCCATAACACTTGAGCGCAACAACTACCAACTGCTACATATTCAGTCTCAGTTGTGGAGAGACCAACTAAATTTTGTTTCTTGCTACACCAAGATGCAATCATATTGCTTAGGAGTTGGCACGAGCCACTTGTGCTCTTCCTATCAACTCTATTCCCCTCATAATCAGCATCAATGTAAGCATTCAAATTAAAGTAAGTGCCCTTTGGATACTATAATCTAAGGTTAGGTGTGTGCTTAAGATAACAAAATATTCTCTTAACAACAATCACATGAGATTCTTTAGCATTAGACTGAAAACGAGCACATAAGCAAACAATAAACATTGTATCTGATCTACTAGCAGTTAAATATAGTAAGGAGCTTATCATACTCCTATAAAGTTTAGTATCTACTGATTTACCTTTCTCATCGCTATCCAATTTTTTTGTAGTATTCATTGGAGTACTCATGGGCTTTGGCTCTTCCATGCCAAACTTTTTTATCAAGTCCTTGATGTATTTGGCTTGATTGATAAAGATGTCTTCCTTAGATTGCTTGATTTGTAGTCCGAGAAAGTAGTTGAGCTCGCCCATCATACTTATCTCGGATTCTTCCTATATACACTTAGCAAATTTTTTACAAAGCAAATCATTAGTAGCACCAAAAATAATATCATTTACATAAATTTGTACTAAAAGCATGCCATTATTTTTTATTTTGATAAAAAGAATGGTATCTATTTTTCCTCTTCAGAAACCTTTTCAATCAAAAACTTACTTAATCTTTCATATCAAGCCCTTAGGGTTTGCTTCAAACCATATAAAGCTTTTGTTAGTTTGAAAACATGGTTAGAAAATTTAGGATCTTCAAAACCAGGTGGTTGTTCAACAAAAACTTCTTCAGTGATAAAACTATTTAGAAATGCACTTTTAACATCCATTTGATATAATTTGAAATCTTTAAAGCAAGCAAATACAAGTAATAATCTAATGGCTTCTAGTCTAGCTACCGGAGCATATGTTTTATCAAAATCAATGCCTTCCTCTTGGTTATAACCTTGAGCAACAAGTCTTGCCTTATTCCTCATAATAATTCCGGACTCATCCATTTTATTTCTAAAGACCCATTTAGTTCCAATGATTGGATGATCATTAGGTCTAGGAACAAGGTACCATACCTTATTCCTTTCAAATTGGTTCAATTTTTCTTACATTACATTAATCTAAAATTTATCATTTTCAGCATCATAAAAACATTTAGGCTCTATTTGTGATAAAAATGTAAGATGATTACATATATTTTTAATAGAGGATCAAGTTCTTACTCCTTGTGAAGGATCACCTAGGATTTGTTCCGTAGGATGGTTATGTACAAACTTCCATTCCTTTGATAGACTTTCATTAATTTCTTGTTGGCTTGTAGAACTTCTTGTGCTTCTCTTTCTTTTTGAGGTTCTTCATTTGAGCTTGGTTGAATGTTCATCTTTTCCATGTCTGG
Source organism: Euryodendron excelsum (assembly GCA_033060915.1). Taxonomy (NCBI): domain Eukaryota; kingdom Viridiplantae; phylum Streptophyta; class Magnoliopsida; order Ericales; family Pentaphylacaceae; genus Euryodendron; species Euryodendron excelsum. The sequence continues at coordinate 18,062,127 of CM065385.1, forward strand.
CTCTAGCTCATCTACATCATCATTTGCAACATTCTTTGAAAAAGAGTTATATTCATCAAAAGTGACATGGACATATTCTTCAACCACTAGAGTCCTTTTATTAAAGACTCTATAAGCCTTGCTATGTGTTGAATATCCAAGAAATACACCCTCATCAGATTTTGCATTAAACTTGCCGAGATTGTCTTTATTGTTATTCAATACAAAGCATTTGCATCCAAAAGCTTTAAAGTATGAGACATTTGGTTTCTTATTTTTTCAAAGTTTATAGAGGGTTTTGTTCAAAAATTTTTTAAATAAAATTCGATTCAAAATGTAACAAGCTGTGTTAACAGCTTCAGCCCAAAAATATTTTGGTAAACCATTTTCACAAAGCATGGTTCTACCCATTTCTTCCAAAACTTTGTTTTTCCTCTCAACAACTCCATTTTGTTGAGGTGTTCTAGGGGCTGAGAAGTTGTGATCAAAACCATTTTCATCATAAAATATTTCAAAAGGTTTGCAATCGAATTCCCCTCCATGATCAGTCCTAATAGAAGTGATTGAAAATCCTTTCTCATTTTGAACTCTTCTACAAAACTTTATGAAGAAAACAATTGTCTCATCCTTGTGAGCTAAGAATAATATCCATGTAAATCTAGAATAGTCATCAACGATAATAAGTGCATTTTGTTTCCCACCAAGACTTAAAGTCCTAGTTGGTCTAAATAAGTCCATATGCAATAGTTGTAGTGGCCTAGAGGTAGTGAACATATTTTTAGATTTGAAAGAGATTCGAGTTTGCTTACCTAATTGACAAGCATCATAAACTCTATTTTTGTTAAATTTTATTTTTGGAAGACCTTTGAACAAATCATTTTTAGAAACCTTTGAAAGTATGCTCATACTAATATGACCAAGTCTTCTATGCTACAACCAACTTTCATCACTATTCATAGCGGCAAGGCATTCTACTTTACAAGAAGATAAATCATTAAGATCGAAAATATAAATATTGCATTGTCTATGCCCAGTGAGGATTGTCTTGTTACCATTAATATCAATTACATCACATTTAGAGGATTCAAATATAACCTTGCATACTTTGTCACAAAGTTGACTAATGATCAAAAGATTGTGTTTGAGTCCTTTAACAAGCAATACATTTTCGATAGAGGTAGAGGAATTCTTACCAACACTTCCTATACCGATGATCTTCCCTTTGTTATTGTTATCGAAAGTGACAAGTCCTCCATCTTTTGGTGAGAGAGATGTGAATTGTGCTTCATCTCCCGTCATATGCCTTGAGCAACCACTATCCAAGTACCAATAGTCTTTCTTGGATTTTGCTTGAAGGCAAACCTACAAAAGGAATTCATTTGACCTTAGGTACCCAAACCATCGTGGGTCCTTGGGGGTTAGTCTTCAATAGTCTTCTAGGGACCCATACATTGCTAAGAACATTAGATTTTTGTAAAACATAATATCTACTAGTAATATGTTCTATTTTATGACAATAAAAGCATAAGATTTGTGATTTTCCAATTGAAGCATTGAATTTGCCTTTTGAAAATTTCTTTCTTTTAAAAGGATCAAAGTCAAAACCTATTTTGTCTAGTGAGCATTTTTGTTTTTCCAAAATTGCATCCAGTTTTTCTTTTCCATTTACACATTTATAATGAGTTGTTTCCAAGCTTTTAACCTTATCAAGCAATTTTTGGTTTTCTTTTGAAGAATCTTTTGGAAAAGAGTTTTTCTTAATCTTATCATTCAAAGCACAAACTTCATTTTTCAAGACTTCGTTTTCTTTGTGTAAATTCTCATTTTCATCAGTAAGAGTAGAGACCATCTTTTTAAGAAGTCCATTCTTTATTCCCATTTTTCTGAATTCACAAACTAGATCATCAAATGCATCTTGTAATTCATTGAAAATAAATTGGGAAGAGTCTGATATCTCACTGTCGTCCTCATGAGCTATGAGACAGAGGTTAGCCACTTCTTAAGGTTCGGCTTCTTCTTCGAAGCTTGATTTTTCATCATCACTCCATGTCATGGCTGTCATGGCCGTCATGGCCTTCTTCCCTTGATATTTCTTCCTTCTCTTTCTGAGTAGAGGACACTTTGCCTTTATATGGCCAGGCTTCTTACATTCATAGCATATAACATTTGATTCTTTACTAGGTTCTCCTTTGGCATCATGCTTCTTTCCACCTTTCAATTTCTTCTTCATGAATTTTCTAAATTTTTGAGTGATAAGACAACTTCATCTTCATTCTCATCACTTGCTGATTCATCATCTTGACTGGTGGATTTGAATGCAACTACCCTTTTTTTCTTTTCTTTATCTTTTGAGGCATGTTGCTTTTCAGTGAGCTCATGAGTCATTAGAGAGCTCAAGAGTTTTTTAAGAGGTAGGGTGTTGTGGTCCTTTACTTCTTGAATTGCTGTGACTTTAGCTTCACAAGCTTTTGAAAAAGATCTTAGAATCTTCCTCACCTGCTCATTGTTAAGATACATCTTTCCAAGAGATTTTAAGCTATTAATAATATCAGTGAACCTTGTGAACATTTCGGTGATGGACTCATCAGGTTTCATTTTAAACAATTCATAACTATGTACCAAAATATTGATTTTAGATTTCTTAACTTGATTGGTACCTTCATGTGTAATCTCTAGTCTATCCCATATTTCTTTAGCTGATTCACACGTAGAAATGTGATTAAATTCATTGGGATCAAGTACACAATATAGAATATTCATAGCTTTGGCATTAGATTGCAGCATTTTCAAATCATCTTCATCCCATTCAGATTCAGGTTTAAAAATATCTGTTCTATCTACTCTAGTTGTAGGAGTTTTGGGACCATTTACTATAAGTTTTCATAATTCATAATCTACTGATTGAATATAGATTCTCATTTTATTTTTTCAATAATTATAATTAGTGTCATTGAACATAGGTGGTCTATTTGTGGATTGACCGTCACCGAGAGAGCTTCCAAAATTAGTTGCCAGGATCTATTCCTAGGATGTTAAGCCTAAAACAGGAATACCAGTTCTGATACCAATTGTTGTCCCAAATGGCAACCCAAGAGGGGGGTGAATTGGGTTTTTCAAAAATTAATGGTAATTAAAATTAATTAAAATAAATCTAATCAATATAACAGTAATCAATCTATATATAATGCAATGTAATTAAAAGAGGAATGAAAAACAGAGTAATAGAAAGCACACAATAATTACCGAGGTTTAACCACAAGTCGTGGTCTATGTCCTCAACCCAAGATCCTCTTGAAGTATTTCTCTACTATGTCATCTCCAATTACAAGATGGATGCTGATTTACCAAGTGCTCATCACACTTTTACACAGGAACTTCTTCCCAAGTACTTCCGGCCACCAAGTGGTTTTGTCTAAGCTCCATTCAAACTTACAAGAGTTTTTCTTCTACAAGAGAACTCTCAAACTCTCACTTATAGGTGTATAAAGATATACAAATGAATTACAAACTCTCTATCAAGAGTGGATAGAACAATAAAAGCTCACACTATGAAGGCAAGAAGAATGTTCAGAATTTTTCGGTTTGATCAGTCAATGGTACTTGATTTTCTTGTATCTGTTCTATATAAATTCAGTTAGAAGCTTGTATATAAACCCCTGTATTGATTTCGTCCGTTGGAGGTTGTTAAGGCTCATTTAATGCAAGTCTAGTCCGTTATAACGTTAAAAAACTAGCTGTTATCTTCTAGGTGTCGACACTTGGTTCCGTGTATCGACACATCTGGTCTGCATTTTTCAGATATTGCCTACTGTCTTCATGTGTCGACACATTAATTCCATGTGTCGACACTTGATCATTCTGTGTTTAAATTTTTGGCTTCTGTCTTCATGTGTCGACTCTTCATTTTCATGTGTTGACACATTGCCCAGAAATCTTGCTTTTGTTTTCCCATGATCAAGTTTAGCTTTAGTACTACTATAAGATCTTCAAGGAGTCTTCTCTATGGGGTATGATGATCAATCAAAGTCTTCAATACATCAAGATTGTTCTCTATCCAATTTGGATTGAATTCTTCAGTTGATAATCATCTTTTCTTGATTTCAAAACAGTCAGGACTTCATTCTATTGTTGCAAAGCTCTTTTTCTTTATTGCCGATCTTTCTCTTTCATTGTTGAGCTCTTTCTTTCACTGCCAAGCTATTGCTTTCATTGCCGAGCTCTTTCTTTCATTGTCAAGCTCTTTCTTTCATTTGGAATCATTTCAATGAGACTTCTATAAGCTTGATGAAGTCTATTCTTGAGCACCTTCATTTTCTCTGAGTACATATCATCTTCATTGATTCACTACATTCCAGATAAAGTCTTCACTTGGATTCTTTATAGAGACTATGCAGTTGTGATGAATTCTCTTCTGGAATATCTTCAATCTCTTCTCAATCAAATCATTTTCAACTAATCTATGCACACTTTGATGAAGTCTTCTTTTGAACATCTTCAATCTCTTTGAATGCAAGTCAACTTCATTGAGTCTATGCATACTTGATGAAATCTTCATTTGAACACATTCAATATCTTCGAATGCAATTCATTTGTTTGAAGTTGAAATAGGTGTCAATGTCCTGTTTTGGTATATTGCATGACTCTTGGAGTGCATTACTTGATCTTAGCTTGTTGTGTATTTACTTTGACATATATTAGACTTAAAGTTAAACTTCTAAGTCTAAATTATAATCTTTATTAATTTGCACACTTAAGCAAATGCATTAGTAAAATAACACAAGGTTTAGTTATTATCAAAATTATCATGGGGATTAACCTTGAGTCAACACATCATGCGTTATTCTTTCCAAAAGTGATGACAAAACCCATTTTCAAAACTTTTTAAAGTGGATAATTAAGAACTGGGTATTCAAGTGAGTGAATATAGGGTGAATAGATATGTAGGTACCGCAAGGGCGGGGTGGGGCAATGATCTTAAAATATCTTCCCTAAACGTAGGCAACTCTCGGACCATAGATCTCCATTTCAAAGACCAAAATCGGAACCACATTTTAAAGAAAGGGTTTAACTATTTTCAAAGGTTGCCAAAAAACATTATTTTCCAAAACAAGTTGTGCGAGGGCATTTTTAAACCGTTTTCAAAAACCTAAGTTTGATCTTCAGATTATACTTAGTTTTAGGTGGCCATAAGCACCCCATTTTTGCCTGCTCGACAATCTCCAATCCAAATCAATTCTCCAGTTGTTGCACCCCGTTTTTGGACACGGGGCCATCTTGGCTCGGGGGGAAATGGTACAGTACTCTCTCGTTAGAACTCGTCTTTCTAGAAGGACGAATGCGATAGGGTTTTGAATGGATATGATTAGGGCTTTTTGAAAAGGTCTTTGGAGTTGCCACCTAACATATTTAAAGATGTGTTAGGTCATCTACACCAAGTAAAACCTGAGTGTTAAACTTAGATTTTGGAAAATATTATTGGAAAACGTCCTCATGTGAGGGTTTTAGAAGGTAGGGTTGTTTGACAACCTTAAAAATATTGAAAAGTCCTTTTGAAAATTGACACCGATTTTGGTCTTTGAAATAGAAATTCTTAAGTTTGGAGGTTGGTTACATGTAGGGAAGATGTCCTAAGACTATCACCTTACCCTGCCCTTGCAGTACCTATATATCTAATCACCTTTTACTCACCCAACTATGACTCACAGGTTACCTATGTTTAATGCTATCCACTTAGAAAACTTTGAAAACGAAATTTGAAGAAGAGTTTGAAAGAGGGAATTGAGTTTGAAAAATGGTTATGGAATTGGAAATTTGAGAAGGGTTGTGACCACACCCTATGAAAGGTTGCCTACGTACCTCCTTAAGGAGGATCAGGTCAGTCGTAGTTTAGACAAGAGTCCGAAAGAGTTAGAATTTTGAAATGGGTTTCTATTTCTAGAAAGTTTTCACTTTTAGAAAGTTTCATTTTTAAGGAAAGTTTGAGTTTGAAAATGTTTCCTTTTCAAGAAAGGATGGATTTGAAAATGTTTCTTTTTTAGGAATATTTGATTTTTGAAATGTTTCCTTTTCAGAAAGAATGGATTTGAAAATGTTTCCTTTTTAGGAAGATTGAGATTTGATTTAATTTGAAAAGATTTTGATTTTATTTTAAAAGATTGGGTTTGGAAAATGTTTCGTTTTCAGGAAGATTGGATTTGAAAATGTTTCCTTTTCAGGAAAATTTGACTTGAAAATATTTCCTTTTCAGGAATATTTGATTCGATTTGAAAAAGGCAAGTTCGGATTGTTTCCAAAATGGAAGGAGTTAAATTTGGTTTTAAATTTCGAAGGTTTGAAAAATGAGTAATTTGAGGGAGTTAAATAGAAGGTTTTGATTTGATTGATTTAAAAAGGAAAGTTTAGACGATTGATTTGGAAATTGAGGATTTTGAGGGTTTAAAAAAGGTATGATTTTGACTTGAAAAAGGGAAGTTTTCGAGTGGGCAATAATGAAATTTTCCTAGGATTGGATTTCTAGGGTTTAACAAATGCGAGTTTTATAAATAGTTCGAAAACCGAGTCTTTTAAAAACTTATTTTAGGGGTTGAAACCCTAACTTGAATTCTAGACATCAAATGAATATTGCACTTTGCCTAAAGCCATTCTAGCCATTGAAAGGCTAGAATCGCTCTAGGCTTGTGGCTTTGAAAAAACCATAAAGGCATGATGCCAAAAATGTAAACCTTTTCGGCTTGTTTTGAATGTCACACATTTCTCGAAACAACCCTAATCATGAAAAGACAAGGATCATTCCGAGACCGTGTTTTTGAGAAGTAGCAAATGTAGGCTAATGGGAGCCATTTAAAAATGTTACACTTTTTTAGGAGAATCTTAACCATAAAAGGGTTAGGATCCACCTAGAATTGTGGTTTTGAGAAAGCTACTTTGAAAATGATTTTAAGGGGTAGAGAAATGATATGAATGCAAATATATGACAACGATAATAATGGCATAAAAACATACAAGGTTGGGTATCACCATATTGCAAGAGGGCCCTAAGGCCATGTTGTGAAGCAAGTGAAGGCTAAGAATAGAGTCCTAATCGATAATCTCCTCTTGCTCACTCTCGATATGAACTTAACGTCATCTTATTCCAAGCATGCAAGAAAGGAGGGTTTAGAGATAGAAGATTAAAAAAGAGAAGAACCCAAGTGGGCTCGGAGGGAGAAGAAAGAGTGGGGGAATACGAAAAGTAAATGAGGAATTTACTTTATCTCGTTTCTTTTTTCTTTGACGAAGGTTCAGGCTTTGGACTTGGGAAGACTTCAGGAGCTTCCAGGTAGCGGGGCGAACCTTTGGTGGAGCTCAGAAGCTAGGGCTTTGGAAGTTCGGACTCGGGCTCAGTTGGTGGGATTGAGAGAGAGAGAGAGAGAGAGAGAGAGGGAGAGAGAGAGAGAGAGAGAGGGCTCTGGGAGCTGTCTGGAACAGAGGGGGAGAATTTCTGGATAGAATTTTTGACTCAAAATAGAGAGGGGGGAGGTCTGTATTTATGTTGCAAAAGTAGGAGGGTTGTGCGCCACTCCTAGTGGTGCATGGCTTAAAGTTGGTCGTGCGCCACTAAGAGTGGCATAAGGGCATTAAATGAAAGCTAAAAAAAAGGCTGGATACGAGGCTGGTCGATTCGTAATTGATTCTGGGGGGTTATAGTGGTGCATGGCTAAAAAATGGTCATACTTCACCCAAAGTGGTGCAGGGAGGTTCTGGTTTAAAAAAGGAAGGTGTCGGACGGCGGGGCTTGACTAGAAATGGAAGGGAATACTCTAGAATGTGTCCCGAAGGTTGTCGGTTTGATTCCTAGAGTCGGTAAGGTTTAAGAGAGTGACCGGATCGCGGTCACCTCATCCTAAGAGTTCTGGGGTTGACCAAGATTGACCGGGTTGACTAGGCTGACCAAAGTTGACTGGGGTGGATCAGAGTTGACTGGGGTGTTGCTGGTTTGATTCTCAGAGCCAGTGTGGTTTCCTAGGGCATTTGGATGCTTAAAGGAAAGATGGTCATTTTGACCAAGGAATCTCCTAGAAAGGGCCAGAGTTGACTAGATGGCACTGGATATGCCGAATTGTCTAGGGACGACTTTGGAAGGTGGTCTTACCGTTCTGAGGACTTGATACTTTCTCGAAGAACGTGCTGGGCCCGCTGGGGCAAAATGGTCATTTTTCACGGGGATGGGCTAGCAGGCGTCGGTGTTGACCGGTCTAGATCTAGTTTTCACTTATGTTCAAGGAATTGGTACTTTCTCGGTGGACAGGCTTAAAAAGTCTTACCGCTTTAAGGGATAAACTTTCTCGAAGGTTATGTCAGACTAGGACAGTCTTTCGTTCTTGAAGGGTTTATGCTTTCTTAAAGAACATGCCGGACTAGGACGGTCTTCCATTCTTGAGGGGTTTGTGCTTTCTCAAAGAACGTGCCGAATTGGGACGGTCTTTCTTGACGCAGTTTTTAGAAAACTTAGACTTGAACTTTTTTTCTTTTGTAAGGGGAGAAAGTCTAGGAAGCCTAGTCATTTGACAGGAGATAAAAACTTTTGGAGGAAAAAGTTTTAGGAAACCGATAGAATTGATTTTGAATCTAAAACTTTTGAGGAAACAGTTTGAAACTGGAATTTGATTTTTTTGAGATAAACTTTTAAAGGAAAAAGTTTGAAACTAGAATTTAATTTTTTGAGATAAACTTTTGAAGGATCAAGTTTGAAACCAGGATTTGAAATTTTTGAAGTAAAATTTTGAAAGATAAAGTTTGAAACTAGACTTAAATTTTGAAGTAAACTTTTGAAAGAAAAATTTTGAAACCAAAAACTTTTTGAGGATGAAAGTTAAAACTTGAACTTTTTGAGGATAAAAGTTTTGAAAACCAGGAATGATTTTGAAACCAACTTTTGAGGACAAAGCTTAAGAAACCTCTGAAATTGATTTTGAATTTTAAAAATTTTTAGGAAAAGTTTAAGAAACCTAGAAAATTATTTCAAAAATGATTTTGAAGGACCCCCCCCCCTTTTTTTTATACATACCTCTTACCTGTCGATGAACCCTTGTTGGGTTTCTTTCTTCCTGTCTTGTCTTCAGGATGGCTGACAAGGGGGATGATGATTTATGCAGTAGGTGATTGCTAAACTGACAGTAATGAGAGTTTATTTTGGCCAAGGATAGGACTAGCGTTGCTGTCATTCAAGTTGATGGAGGTGACCGGTATACTCAAGTGATTCACTAAGCTAGGTTTTGTTGAGGTGGAGTGTGAGCAACTGTAGAGTTGGCTTGGAGAGGATGGAACTGTAGAGCAAGCTATTCCTTCTTGTCTTCCTTGCTCTCTTGATTTAATTTCACTTTAAGCTTTCAGGAGGCCTTCGAGAGGCTAGTAGCTTCTGTGTAATGTTTTTGAAATTCTTTGGGCTGCTGGCAAGGAAGGGGCCCATGTGAGGCTTCTTAGGAAGGATGCCCCACACAAGGTTGTTGGAAATGAGCTGAACTTGAGGAGTCATGGGAGGTTGTTCTGTGTCTGTAGTTCTTCTGTGTTGGCTTAACTGTTGAGTTTTGATTTTGGTAGGTATGATAGGATTCTTGTTGATGTGTCCCTGGAACGATTTTGCTTCTCTGAGAGTCTTGAGTTGGTTTATGAAGGGGGTGAGGTCTCCTTTGATGGGTTCGAAGTATGTGGAAAGTCGAACATCTCCAATTAGTTTTTTATTTGATCAGGATGGTGGGCCATTGCCCCAATCTTCATGGCTTGGAAAGGTTTGAATTAAGACAGATTAGGAGGTCAAGGGTGGGACATTGCCCCATTTTTTGTTTCTTGTTGGCTATGGACAACAGCCCAGGCAGTGTCTCATTTCTCTTCTATTCTCTTCTTTTCTCAAGGCCTACATGGCATGAGAATTCCATCTAGTTGAACTTCTTCTCTTTAGCCAGTCACCTAGGGATTTTGAGTTGGATGAGGAGCCTGCCTCTTGCCGTGCTTCTATTTTTGGAGGCCTTTCCTTCGATAAATGCGCAAGTTTATAAAGGATGTGCACGGATGCATGCCTCAGTTGGTTGCAACTTGGCTAATAGAATGATGGATCTTGTCGCGGCGTCGAAATGTTGTATTTTGGAGACACCTTCGGAACTTGAGAAAGTTTCAGGAGGTGCCCCTTGAACTTGTACTTATCTTAGTATCTCATTAGCAAATATCAAGATATAATAGAGTAATCTTAATAAATGACTTATGATATTCATATTTATCATTTTGCCATGCTGAGTTTAGAAATTTGTTACCAATGCAGGTTCTCCACAGATTGGCATTCCTTGACCCATTTGTTGAGGCGTGAGACTTTGCTGCTTCGTTGAGGCTGTCTTGGATTGCTGATTGAGAGATTTGACTCTTTTTTCTTTTCTTTTCCTTTTTTTTCCTTTCATTTAAGCCATTTTTGCCACTTGTGCCCTTGCAGGTTTTCACAGATGCTGATTCTACCATTGTTGTACGTCAGCGCCCGTTTTTGGGTTTTCACTGCGTTGGTAGTTTGTTATCTTGCCATGACCCTACTCTTTTACCCATAGCGGCTCGGAGGGTTTTCACTATGTTCTCAGGCCATGCATATTCTTATGGTTTCTCTTGTTGATGCCGATGAAGACAACTTAGTGCCTGTTGTTGACTGAAGTTGTTGCTTTGGTTGAAGATTGTTGATGTTGATTTTGACAGGGGTGCATTAAAACACTTGTTGAGTTGGAAGAGAAGTTGTCTTCTCATAACTCCTTCTGCTAGATAGAGCACTTTCCAATGTAACCATCTTACTTTGAAGAGCAATGACAACAATGGCCAATTTGAATGGTCTTTTTTGGACTGTAACATGAGCTAGGTCTCGGGTTTTTGAAAGAATAGGATAGAAGGCTTAAACCAACCATTCTACTCGGCTTTGATTCCCATGATCACCTTTAACAGTTTCATCCCTTTCTTACCCTCTGCTTTTATGACTAATGCTGAGATCGTTTATTTGATGACTTCGACCTTTGCATTGTTAAATTTTCCCTGTTCATTTTCTCCGACTTACTTGGAGAAAAATTGTCAAACGCTTCTTATTCATTTTCTGCCACTTACCTAGCAGAAAACGATATTGCTTGAGATTTTTTTTTTTGACATGTAACATGACCCCTTTTTTTTTCCTTCCTTGCCCCTATACTATGGCTTTCAACCCATTGTGGGTGGTGATCACTGGGCTGGTTATATAATGGAAATGTGACCAGCTCAAGGGGGTTTTGCAAGGGTTCTGTTTAACTGTATGGTAGAGGAATTGAGGGCCTCTCTTTATTTTGATCATTGTCATCATTGCTCTATCAGAGTTTCTAATTACACAGAGTAGTGCTTTATCAAGCTTGAGTTGATTGGTACTGGGAAAACTTCCTTGTCAGTCTCTACTAAGATCAATGACTTCGAGTTTTTATTGTTGGGAGTGAACTTTGCTTCTAGCTTTCTACTAGGCTGGAGATGTCTTTTTGGTGACGAAGTCTCCTGTCGAGGTTTGATTTTTTTGTTGAAGGGTCTGGAGATGCATCTTTGATTGTACCGGGCATAGTAGATGGCATGTTGTTCTCTAGGAGACAAGGCTGCTCATACCACTTTTGTGGTTTGAGTTTCCCCAAGGATTTAGAGAGAGAGGATTCCTTCTTCAACCAGCAGAACTGCCTTATTGCAGTAGATCAATGAGGGTGGTGTTATCTCAGTTGAGACTCAGACTGGGACTTTATGAAAGGGTAGTTGCTCATGCCAACCTTTGTGATCTTCTTGACATTTGTATTCTGATGACTCAATGGCCTCCGTTGTTTATAGATGGTTGGATACTGAGCTATTTGTAATTGATTTTGAATTTCTGCTATCATGTGTGTTTTTAGTTTACTGGCATTATCTGTGACAATTTGTAGAGGACTTCTACGGAGTCTTTAGGGTCAAAAGATGCCAGCCTTCAAGATACCCTGCAATTTTTAATTTTCTAAAAAAAATATTTTAACACGGCAAAGAAAGCATTTCATGATCAAGAGTTCTCTATTTCATATTAGCTCGTTATAACTTGATATTTACATGACACTTCAACAAGCTAAAATCAAGGGTTCCTCCTGTAGGCTTTACCAAGGCCTTCAGGGTCTGGGAATTTGATGGATGGTTCTGTCAGCTAGCTTGTATATTGGCAAGACTTTGAGGAGTGTGAGCCGGTAGAAGATGAGGCATGGATTTTCAGTCGATAATTGGGGACGGAATAGCACTTTTTTTTTTTGTTTTTTGTTCAGGAGGACCACCCAGTAGCTTATGCCCCTAGTCCCTTCTCAGGTTGGTAGTTGGTGACCATTTTCTTAACTATCAAGTGACTAGAGGGTTTTGTCATGTTGATGCATAGATGCGATTGTTAGGATATGGTGTGGAGGTTGCTGCTTGAGAGTTAACACTTTATTAATGAGCGGCCAATCCCTTCTGCTCTTCAATGGGCTCATCCTTGCAAGAGTTATGGATTGGCTAGGACTACGGAGAGATTACATAGCTTTGGTTGTGGTCTTGGGCCTGGAAAAAGAAAAAGAAAAAGAAAAGTAAATGGAATTAGCATGTGGAGTTGAAGACCTTATGTAATGCATGTCCTATCGAGGTCTCTTCTTCACGAGAATCTAGGCATGATGCTTAGTCCATTTTGAAGGTAGGGTGTTGCCCCTGTATGCAATACGATACCTTTTCGGTATGGGCCGATCGATGCTTCTTTGTTTGGGCAATCATGTCTCTATCGACGAAGAGAGATTTGGACCTCTCTTAAGATATGGTTCTATGCATGTCATGAATCCTTAGGGTTGGGAAACCCTTAGGAGCTTTGGTAGGTTCGATTAATATGAGATCGGATTGTTCCTTTCTCTCTATAGTTGATGAAAATGCGCTGACTTGAGTTTCTTAGAACTCGTGTCTTTAGAATTGATATTGATACATGAGCATGATATCAGTGAATATGTGCACATCATAATGACAATAGATAAGCGGTTTAGGAAACCCCCTTTTCTGTCCTTGCTTCGTCTTTGGTTTTCTTGGTACTTGAGAGATGAGGGGGAGGATAGATGACATGAAACAAATGAGAAGATAGTGCCTTGGTTTGAAATTTTATATACAATGCATGCCCTATGGGTGCCCCTGCTTTGAGAGAAGGACAAAGTATGTTGTGTTTGCTCACTTTTGGAGATAAGGGGTTGCCCCTGTATGCAATACCATACTTTTGCCTGTGACATATATTCATTCATACATACGTTCATTCAAGGGAAGCAAATTAACGATTTTATTGCATTGGATTTTTCTAGTACATGGAATTGAAAATAGATAGAAAGGGGAGAGAGAACATTTTCCATTGGACTTTTCACCTATTTACTATTACAAGGGAAAACCTAAACTACTCTTGAGTCTTTGGTTCCACCTTTTTAATGTCTGGAGGTCAATGAGCAACCTTGTCTTGGGATTTTGCTAACTTGTCTTGTGGCAATCTTATCTCCATGAGCGAGAGGGACTGGGGTCGCTCTTATGAAATAATTTTTGGATGCATGCCATGATCCTTAGGGTTTAGAACCCTTAGGCATTGGGTAGGCTTATGATTTAAGATTGGCTCGTGGGCTATTCTCTTTAGAGTTGATCATATGCATGGATTGCAAGTGGTTTTAGTAAATTTAGAACTCTTGCCGTGGGATGATTACATATGCATAAGCAGTTTAATGGCATGAATGATAAGATATTGATAAAAAAGAATTCACGTATGTAAGCATTATAACAACAGGAGTAAGAAAATTGAAAAGCGGTCGTGCTTTCCTCCTTGGTTTTGAAAAGACACGTGCCTTAAATCGGGTAGAGGTTCGGCTATGTATGGGTGCTATATGAACATAAGGTTGAGGGCTACTAATATTTCCTAAAAAGGTCGGCCCCCAGATCTTCGAACCTAGGCCCATTCCCCTGGGTGGTGCCATTATAGGTTGGTGATCCAAGCGAGGTAACTATCTAAAGACCGTTGGTTAGGTGACTTATCTGCCTACCATCAACAGTCAATGTACTATTCCCCCTTCTAACTAGAAGGTAGTAACCATGGTCAATATTCCATAAAGATGCATAGACAAGTGTGTATAATTTTGAAAATTGGAGAAAAGAGCCCAACAACTCCCATACATCCAGTCATACATAACATACTGTCGCGCCCCAATTTTTGCACTTGAAAAAGACAAGTGAAAAAAACACAGTGCTCTCTCGTTAGAACTCATCCTTTTAGAAGGACATGTGCAACTAAATTTGAATAAGAATTGGTGTTGAATAAGAGCTTTTGGAAAAGATTTGGAGTCGCCACCTAACTTGATTAAGGTGAGTTAGGTCACCTAAAACTAAGCACAATCCGAAGATTACACTTAAGGTTTTGGAAAAGATTTTGAAAACTTCCTCAAAAGAGGGTTTTTAAGAAAATAAGTTCTTTGGTAACCTTTGAAAGTATTTAAGTCATTTTTTGAAAATAACTCTATTTGGTCTTTAAAAACAGTGATCTAGGTCCGGAGGATGGTTACGTGTAGGGAAGACGCACCAGGCCATTACCTTATCCCGCCTTTGCGGTACCTATATGTCTATTCACCCCAGATTTACTCATTCAGAATCTTTGATTGACAAATGTCCAAAACCATCCACTTTTGAAAAGTTATTTTCCATGATACATGATATGCAAGTGCAAGAAAACACTTTGATTTTGAAAATAGATTTGACAAGCGGATTTGATTTTGAAAATAGACTTGGAAAAAAGACTTTGAAGTTTGAAAGAAAGTTTTAGGAATTGAAAATAGAGATTTGAGAATAGATTTTAGAATTAGAAACTTAAAATAAATCATAGAATTAGAAGTTTGAAGAAGGTTGTGGAATTAGAAATTTGAAAAAAGGTTATGACCACACCCATGAGGGTTGCCTATGTATTCCTTTTTGATAATCAGGTCAGTCGTAGTTTGGACAAGAGTCCGATTGAAAGTAGACTCTTTGAGGTTTTAAAAGTTTGATTTGAAAAGGTTTAATTCAAAAAAAGTTTGATTTGAAAAAGGATTTGATTTGAACTTGGAATAGAAGATTTGAAATTGAAAATCCGGATTTAGAATTGACTTTGATTTGAAAAGAAGGAACTTGGAAGAAGAGCTTGGACTTGATTTAAGAAAGAAGGAGTTGAGTTTTGAAAACATGTTGACCTAGATTGAAATTGAAAAACTATCTTGGTTTAGAAAAGAGTTTTAAAAAAGAGTTGAAGCTTCCTAACTTAGGATAAGGGTTGAACTAGGGTTTAGGTAACCTAAGATTAGAATATGTAATTGAATTGGAAATGTTTGATTTAGACTTGAGAGGTTCGATCATAGAAAGTTGGATTAAGGAAAGGGTCGAATTAGGAAAGTTGGATTTAAGAAATGTTTGGAAAGAGATTTGACTTGGAAAAGACATGGCTTGAACATTTGACTTAAAAGGGTTTGGTAAGTTAAGGTTTAAAAAAGATTAAATTTTAGAAATCTTTGAATTTGAAAAGTTTCAAAATAGGAAAGTTTTCAAATTAAGAAAGTTTTGGATTTCGAAAGTTTCAACTTAGAAAAGTTTTGAATTTAGAAAGCTTTGAAGTTTAGAAAGGTTGGAATTAGGAAATGTTTGAATTAAGAAAGATTTGATTTCTATTTTAAAAAAGAAATGGTTTGATTTGGTTGCTAAAATTAGAGGATTTGATTTGGTTTCCTAAATTGGAAGACTAGATTTGGTTTCCTAAGTTGGAGGATTAGATTTGACATGGATTTGGAAAGGTGGAGCTTTAGAGTTCTTAGATTTGGAACGCTATGATTTAGGTGTAGAAAAGAGATTTTGAAAATCTAAAATTTGATGTAGAAAAGGAAAATGGAAATTAGGGTTTCCTAATCATTAGCTGTAGGGCTTGGCTTGGACCTCAAGAAAAAGAGATTTTGAAAAATACATCTTTTGAAGGTAGTTTCTAGGAGGGAAACTTGAAGAGCGTTTTTAGAAAGTAAAATTTTGAAGAGAGCTTTTTTAGAAAGGAGTTCTTAGAAAATGAATTTTTGAAAAGAATTTTTAGAAAGGAGTTTGGAAAAGAAGTTTTGGAAAGTGAAACTCTTGGAAAGAAAATTTTTATAAGGAGATTTTTTAAAGCGTTTTAGGAAGTAGATTGGAAAAGAAGTTTGGAAAGAGATTGAAAAAGCGATTTGGAAAGGGAATGGAATATAGACTTTTACAAGTCTCTAAAAATATCTCACTTTCCTAAATTGACTCTAACTAGAGGAAGATTATAAGCATTCTAGGATTGTGGTTTTGAAAACAACAAAGATTTGAAAATATGGACCATATCGGTCTTATTAAGTATAATACTTTCCTAAAGCAACCCTAACCATGGAATGACTAGAATCACCTTAGGATTGTGATTTTTGAAAATAAGTTTGAAAGAGAACATTTTTAATGCAAGTTTTGAAAGAGATTTTGATACTAGTTTTGAAAACAAGTTTAGAAAACAATTTGGAATGGAAATATGAGTATGATATGCACAATGCAAGTAGGGTCGTGAACATACAAGGTTGGCTTCACCACATAATCAAGGGGGTCAAATCCACATGGTCTAAGGTTGAATTAGAAGAAAGCCCCAACACGGTGACTTTCAACCATTCTTCTTACACGTGGATCGAGGATTCCCGTGTTTCAAGCAAGCAAGAAAGGGAGAAAGAAGATATGGGATTAAAATAGAAGAAAATCTTAGTGGGTTAGGAGGGAGAAGAGAGAAGGGGGGAACTACATAAACATAAATAGAAAACTAACCTTGTGTCTTCTTTGATTTGCTTGTTTTATTGCTTTATATCGCTTTAATCTTTAAGAGCTTTGAGATTGTAGCACCTTGAGTCTTCAATAGTTGGCTTCGAGGCTTATATAGGCATGTATTGAGTGTAAGTATGCTAGGGTTAATGTGTATGGGGACTAGGGTTTGAAGAGGCCAAAGAGCTCTAGGGTTTGAAGAGAGCTCGAAGTCTGTATATTGAGAGACAGAGTTTCTGGAGTTAGATTGCCAACCTCTTTCACGTAGGGGGGAGGCTTTGTATTTATAGATAAAAGATTGACCTCACACCTATTGTAGTGGTGCCAGGCTAAAATTCCTTTTGGCACCACCAGGAGTGGCGCTAGCCACTTAGAAAAGTCTTAAGGTCGGCAAGCAATGTATCTTTCAAACCTTGATACGCAAGACAAAAGATTTGAGCGCCTGTATTAGTGACTACCATGCAATTTTTGGCTTAGCTCCACTAAAAGTGACTCCAGAAGGTTCGGGAATGTTCTGGAAGGCTAAGAAGGGTCCGGAAGGCTGGAAATGGGTAGAAACCTCTGAAATAGTGTTCCAAGGGTAACAGACTTGAAAAACAAGATCAGAATTGTCAACCAAGCTTTTAGGGGCAAAATGGTCCACTCGATCGAAAAATTGCTAGAATGGACTTGGAATGTCCCACAAGGGGACTTAAAGGTTGGAAACACTATCCAGAGTGTTCCAAGGGAGTGCCGATTTGATACTCAGAACCGGTGTAATTGGAAAAGGCGACCGGCCCGCTAGTGGCAAAACGGTCATTTTGCACTGGTTTAGCCGGAATTGACTCAGAATGATCCAAAAAGGTATTAAAAGGTCAGGAATACTATTAGAAGCATTCTCAGGAGGTTACCAGTTTGATACCCAGAGTCGGTGTGGTTCTCAAAGGTACTAGGATGCCCAAGGGCAAAATCGCCATTTTGATCGAATGGCCTCGAAAATGGTCCGGAATCGACTAGAAGACAATTAAACATGCCGGATCGTCCTTGAGACGATCTTGGAAGGGTGAACTTGCCACTCTAAGGACTTAAGTACTTTCTTAAGAAGCGTGCCGGAAAAGCCCAAGGGGTAGTTTGGTCATTTTTCACTGGACTTAGCAAGCACTGGTCTTGACCTGGGTTTTGAGTGTTTCCGTCACTCTGATGGTTTGTGACGAGTTGGTTTCCAAAGGTATCTTATTCTTTGATAAACGTATCATGGCGAAGAGGCGAGTTCGGTCCCGTGACATAGGGGGTTTGTTGGCAATTCCTAATGTCAACATGTTTACGAGTTTTCGGCCACTCTGATGGTTGCGATGTTTACGAGTGTTTCCACCACTTTAACGGTTCATATTCATTCCAGAGACTTCTTGATCTCTGGAAGCTACTAGATGGACTTATCGTTTGAGGAATTAACTTTCTCGAAAGACGTCCTAAATAACGAACATTCTTCATTGGCGGGCTAGCAGGCGCCAAAGGTGGACCGTTCTACTATCTCGCGGCGATTGACAGGTTAAAGGGACTTACCGTTCCAAATAGTTTTTTCAAAAAATGTGTTGGATTGGATGGTCTTATTGCCTGAGAGATCAACTTTCTTAAAAGGCATGCTGAATTTGATTTGAATTAGAATTGAACTTGAAGCTGAGTTTGAGATTGAAATAGGGACCTATCGTCTTCAAGAAGACGTGCTAATGGGAATTGGACAAAACAATGCCACGAGGATATTTTGATCATTTTGCCTTTGTTGGGCCCAACGGGCCCGTGAAGCGATTAATTGATTGGATTGAGTTTGAAAAGTTAATTCGAACTTGAATGTGTATGTGTTGATTTGAATACAAGTTCGGATGGATCAAAGATTACCAAGCGGGCAAAAATAGAGTGCTTACAGCTGCCCTTCTTTTTTTGTCTTTGCTTGTCGAAGACAGAAAACGATAAAGTAAGAGTCCTATGTTGAGCACGAGGCAATTGGAGGGACGAACTTTGAAATTTTTTTTGAAAATCAGAGTTTGAAAATGGTTATTTGACCCACGAGGGTGTTTGCAATCGAGTTTTGGCGGGAAAAAGGCAAACTGCCTGGATTTGAAACCTGGCGCCATTAGTAGTGGCGTCTTAGGTAAATTTGCTTTGGCGCCATGCTTAGGATTAAAACCAGCAAACTGCTAGTTCGACATTTTGCGAGATTTGAAAGATTTTTCGAGAATTTGAGAGTTCTTTGCCGAGGTCTCACAAGGAAGAAACTTAAAACTTTGAATTAGTGGACTTGAGGACCTAGGAAGGTCGCCAGAAGCAACAACCATTGTCAGAAAAGTCGCCGGAGAAGGGGATTTCGCCAGAGGATTTCAAGAGGTGAGTTTTTGGTTTTATGTTGATTTTGACATATAGAACTTCATTTGAGTCATGTAAATAGCCGAAATTGATACTTTGACATGTTTGGAATGCTCTGGTGGTGTTATTTTGATGTTTTGATGCTTGTTTGATTTAGTTAAAACAATTTTGCATGATTATGCGAAGGGGGGTTTCTGCATGAATTGGGGGTTTGTCCCTATGGCTTTGGATATTGAGTTTTCTAGCTAGATTTTTATCCTTTGTACCTTAGAAAAATGTGTTTAACAGCCGTGTGAAGTTTCATGATTTTTTGAAAACTTAGTGAATTTTTTAATTTTTAAAAAATAGAAAAATACTTGAAAAATAGAGAAAATTAAGAGAATTTAAGAAATTGATGGAATTATTATATTTTAATATTTAGAAAAATATGAGAATATTTTAGAAAATATTTGCAATGATTTTGAGAAATTTTGTGGCAACTTTGGAACCTATTGGTTTTTTGAAAAATAAAGCATGTCTTTTGAAAATTTAAAAATCCGAAAAATGTGCACGGGTGTTGGTACTCTGTAATTGTGATGTTGTGAAGTGCATGGTTTGTGTTTGGTTCTAGTGTCGTGGGCGCTGTAGGGACCATTTTTAAGTGGTACTCTGCCAAAATTTTTCGAAATTCAGAAAAGAGTTGAAAATTTTTTGATATAAAATCTTTTAAGGGCAGGGCCCTTTTGGCAGAGAAGACCCTAAGAAACTTGGGGGTCTTTTAAAAATTTTTGGACAGAAAAACTTAAGAGACTTTTAGAAAACAAAATTCGGAGAAAAAACTTGAGAAAATCTTTTGAAAATGAACTTAGAAAACTTGTGAAACGGAGGAGCTTAGAAAACCTTGGAATTTGATAGAAATTTTGGAAGGAGGAGTTTTGATTGAAGCTTTGAAAAATCCTAACGATTTGTTTTGACTAAGAATTTTGAAAAACCTTAAACTTGATTGGAATAGAGATTGTTCTAGAAAACGGAATTAGCAAACCTTTGTGAAGGATTGGAAAAGTTTGATATTTGATTCTAAAAAGGATTTTTGTCCCAGATGTTTAAAATAGATTTTGGAGGGAAACCTTTAAGAACCTTAGGATTTGATTTTAAAAATGATTTGAAAATGAACCTTTGGAAAAAAGGGGGTTAGAAAAAAAAATTTTTGAAAGCTAATTTTGAAAAAGTAACTTTTGGAAGGAAAGAGTTAAGAAACTCTTTTGAGGACTTTTTGGAGGAAATATTTGGAAAGTCCCTTGGAAAATTGATTTGGGAAGTGACTTTTGATGGGAAAAACTTTTTACAAAACCTTAGAGAGTTGATTTTAGAAAAGAATTTTTGAAGGAAAATTTTAAGAAACCCTTTGACATCATTTAAGTGAAATCAATTGAAAATGATGTCATTTGTTTTCATTTATTCCATTTTTGTTATTATTATTTTTTGTTTCATATTTTGCTTGGTTTTTATCTCTTGTCTTATGAACTGCATATATTTTATATTAATACCTTATACCTGGGTTTATCTTTCAGGATGGCCGATGCAGGCGATGATGGTTCTGAAACGAGACGCCGATCAGGGAAGGCACCCCGGATGGATTCTATTGGGAGTTCCAGCTGCTCCAAAGGTAGTTAGCAGTCTGCCAGCCAAGCATTGTCCAGCCAGAGTGGAAGGGGGAGTAGACCTCCAGTCAAGCCCTTCCCACCAGTCGAGCTTGCTTTCGAAGTGGAGATGGATACGGAGGTGGAGGCCCCAAGCCTTGGAGATTGGGTGATAGGTTATGGTCGGGTGTCCATCAGACATCAGCAGATGGATGCAGATCTTGGTGACTTGGAGATACTGAACATTCTACTGCTGAGGGATTTTGCTTATCAACCTAGTGTATATTCTAGACAGCACCTGCCTCTTCTACGCGTTCATACATTCTTCAGAGGGGTCGTTCACCAGGTATTTGTGACCATGTAGCAAGCTGCCCCCTCCTACCAGGTGTTCTTATCAGAGATCAGGTTCGGTGCATTCATGGGCCTTCAGGCTAACTGCCTGAACTGCCACATAGTGTTGGCACTTATTGAGAGGTTGTTTGGCGAGATCAGGACTTTCTATTTTATGGGCTTCGAGCTGCGACCTACTCCGTTGGATTGGGCTATCATCACGGGGCTTTCCTTTGTCAGTCGGCAGATCACCTTACAGTCAGTTAGTAGAGCCAACATGTTTATTTTGCTGGACTTGCCTCCTCTTGAGTGTTCTACCTTCCCAGTCTTTTGGCTTAGTCGGGATGATAGTACCTTTGCTGTTGAGCCACCTCCAGCCCGCGTGAGACATCATGAGTCGCAGACTTGTTTTGTATATCATCTTTAGCTGCTTCTACAATAATAACAAGTCACTCATGCCTTTTCGATTGATGAGCATAGTAGCTGATCTTAGGGCTTTGTCTGAGCTGGATTGGGGGTCCTTCTCCTTTGGCTTCTTCCTTCGATCGATGCGGGTCTGGACTTCCTCTAGTTAGGGCAGTCTAACTGGTTTCTGGCCCTTTCTTGTCTGGTGGAGTTATCCCGAGGTTATTAAGGATGACCTTTATCCTCGTACTTTGAGGTGGGCTCGTGACCGAGTAGTCCAGCAGTCAGAGATTACTAACTTTGTGATAATCCAGGCTAACTTAGAGCTCATTGAGGCGAGGGATGTGACGTGGCGGCCATTCATCGGATTGGTTCATTATAAGGCAGTTAAGTTCTTGGTTCCGTTGTCTCTGTCGAGAGTTTCCTTTCTTAGCGATGATTCCTAGGAGTCTTATCTAGGAGACCAATATTGGTGCCAGTTCCACGAGGAGTTCTAGTCAGCAGGGGATCTAGCAAAGTACATGTTCGAAGCCTTGGTTAAGGGGGTCCCCATTCTATATCAGGACCGTTAGCCTAGTGTCAGTTTTCTGCTTCCTTCAAAGACTGATTATGCTGCACACTTTGGAGCCCATTTTGTAAGTGCTTTTACGCAGTTTAAGGTGGTAGTTAGTGGGTACGCCGTTGGCCAGAAGGTGGTGGACTTGTGGCATCGAGCCGGAGGATATGTGCCCCAGGCTAAGTTTACCGTTGTGAGGGAATGGTACCAGACTGAGAGGGTTTAGTTCTAGATAGAGAGGGATCATTTCCAGGAGGAGGTAGCTTCCTTGACGGCACGGTTAGATTAGATGGGCAGTGGTAGGGTATGTTGTTCTTTCCCTTTCTTTGTTTGGACGTTGCTTAGTTATTCCCTTTACCTTGCTGATTTCGATTTTTACTTGTTTGTAGGATGTTGGTGCTTCTAGCAGTCATCCACCTCCTCCAGAGCTAGGCTTCGGAGACTTTGACCCGAACATCGACTTTGATCTGTGATGAGTGCCCCTTGGACATTGGCTTAGATGTTTCTTGTATTCTATCCTGGATACGTATTTAATTTCATTGTCAGACAGTTTATTTTTGTAAATTTTGCATAAAGTGGGTATTTATGCTTCAGATAGTTAGATGTATGTATTGATGCATGGGCATGCCGAGATATTTACACAGGTAGGTATATGAACAAATGCATGTACATGGATAATGATGATGATATATATTTATTACATGAGATGATATTAAACTGCTTTGGTGACTTTTGTTTCTACGGGGAGCTATGTCCTATATATACGAAGCTCATGCTGAAATTTTTACAAAAATACACACACATGTTAGGGACGTAACAATTAATATAATGAATAGAGCACTTGTCAAATTATACATCCTTGAAATGGCAACTCCTTCCTTGTCAGGGGTTTTGGTCACCCTTTTGGCTCGACTTTACCTTGACTAGATGATTGCATTTTGTACCTTTCTTAGCTTTTTGACTAACTCGGATTTTCTACCTTGGGTTAGTGTATGGAATCATTTAGCTTGAACTATCAACCCTCGAGGCTTTGGCAACAGGTTACTTGACCTTTAGTAGAGCGATGAGCAGGCAATCTTTTAATCTGAGGAGACTTTGCTTTAAGACCGTAATGTAGGCTAGGTCATGGGGTTTTGAAACAATAGGATAAACAGGCTCAAGTTTGATGTTGCTTTCAGTAAGGTTTAGATCCATACCATCCTTGATTGTTTTTCCAGCAAGGTTAGCATCCTTCTTCAGCTTTAGTAACACATCTAGCTCGTTTAGATCAAGCAAATTGTTGTCAATCGAAGTGGACTTACATAGGGTTGTTATGTAGGCCATGGTTTGGGGTTTAACAAGAAAAGATAAAGGCTTCAACCTATAGTTTCTATTGGGCTTGTCTAGGATCACCCTTGGACTTTCCTTCTTGCCTATACTCCCCAAAAGGCCAGGAAATGACTTTTTCCTTTTTCAGCCTTTCTATATGCCTTTCAAGATGGCACCAACATGACTTTCTTCAAGCCTTTTCTCATATATGCTTTTCTTTTCTTTTTTTTTAGCCTCTTGCCCCTTGGTAACTCTTTCTTCGTCGTTTTTCTTTTTCTTCCATTTTGGCTTTTCCTTTTATCATTTATGGGAGATGAACACTTTTACCACTTCTCTCTCCCATATTTTTCTTAGCATTTTCATTTAACGCATTGTGAGCGATGATCCTTAGGTTGGGTTTTTTTTCTTGAAAAGAAAGGTAATCGGCTCAACAGGTTTGACAAAGGTTGTTTTTTGCTGTATGGAAAATGAAATGAGGGCCTCTCTTTATTTTGAACTAGATTGCTTGATCCATAGAGTCTTCAATATTGCTTCAGCTTGATGGAGGATGAATGACATGCCTTGCGGAGTCTTCAGTTATCTATTTGCCCTAGTGTGGGGGGATGGTGTTGAATCAGGGTTGACAAGAAATCTTCACTTCTTGCGAGGCACTAGTGGGCTAAGCAAAGGTAATATAAACATTTTTTTTATATGGGAAAATAAAAGATGGCTCTTCTTCATCTTGATAGTCTGGCCACACATCGCTTAGTTTTGGTGTCTTACAAGTGTTGCTTTTGGGGTAGTTTCCTCACTCATGTTCATTCACTCTCTTTTCGAAAAGTTGATCAATCGACGAGTGGATAACTCATGCTATCATACACTTCAAGTCAGGTACTTTATTAAGATAGACCATGCCCCTCGTGTAGGAAACATTCACCATTCACAAGAGAAATATAAGATAACTGAAATGAATGAAAAGACTATCATTTTATTCTTTTAATGAAAGGCATAGAGTTCTTTAAGCAATATGAAAATGCAAACATCAATCTAAAGACGTGAAATAAAAGGGATAGAAAGAAAGTGGGTGAAAACACCCTTCTCTTGTACACTTTTGACGGGACTCCTTTTTTAGCATGGCTTTGGGACGATGCCCACATCTTCAACACTCCATCCATAGTCACAGCTTCCAACTAAGGCAAGGCAGGCAAAAGCTTCTTCTAGAACTCCGGACATGTTGGCAATGACGGTGCAGTTGTTAGCTTCATTGTCCTCTTTATTGACCTTGGCAGCAAGTTCTTTCGTAAATAGGATGGCTAACTCGCCTCGCTCCAACTCGAATGGCTTTGTTGGTGCCTTTGGCTCTTCTAGCTCCCAACCAATGTCTTCATAATCGAACTCAGTCGTGAGCCAAGAGTTCTCCAATAACTGATGTTCAGCCACGGCATACTTCGGGTGTAGAAACTGAGCACCCCATTCATTAACAACCATGTCTTCAGCAAGATCCTCTTCTATAAGCATTGGCCCTTCAACTGGCCAGTCAGAAGAATCGGGCACCTCATTAGGGTTATAGAGATAGATCGGGCATAATGAGAGATCTTCCTCCCAATCATTCTCTTCATCAACCTCCCAATCCTTTTTGTAATCCTCAGCCATGGTCTCATCCAACCCTTCCTTTTCTTCTATTTCTACCAATATCACATTGATTATGTGGTCTGGCAGAGGGTTGGTGGTCACATTGGGGGTTGGAGTAGGGTTCACTGGTTTTTAGATCACTGGTTTTGTTGTCGATTAAGTCTTGGATTTTATGTTTGAGGGAGAAGCAACTCTCTGTGTCATGTCCTTGGCCGCCCGAATGGTACTCACAAGTGAGAGTGTCATTAAAGTTTAGGGGCAGGAGACTTGGCAATGGACGGGCTGGTATGGGTTTTAGAATGTTGTTCTTTAGGAGGTTATGGTAGGCTTTAGTTTGGGTGCAAGCTAAGGCATCAAAGTTACGGAAGCATCAAGTAGGTCTATTGAAATTAGGTCGTGCCCCAGTAGGGCCAATGTTGGGTGTTTGAGCAGGCATGTTTAGAGTGGGCATGGGTAAGATAAGGTGAGATTGAAATGGTGGACGATATTGAGGTGGTTGAATGGGTAAGATGGTAGACACCTCACTTTCCTTCTTGATCACTCCCCTTGTAGTAGTCACTTTTTTTGGCTATATTGGTAG
This sequence comes from Euryodendron excelsum, assembly GCA_033060915.1. Classification (NCBI taxonomy): domain Eukaryota; kingdom Viridiplantae; phylum Streptophyta; class Magnoliopsida; order Ericales; family Pentaphylacaceae; genus Euryodendron; species Euryodendron excelsum. Next base: position 18,087,688 of record CM065385.1, read on the forward strand.
AACATTCTCCAGTTTTTGCATAGGGGTCTATAATCCTTCCTGTCTTGAGCCTGTTTTGTATCATTTCTCCTTGCATAATGAGCTCGAAAAAGCTTTTCCCCGCCCTAGTGCAGAGTTTCTCTTAGTATATGCCTTGGAATGTGTGTACGAACAATTACACATACTCCTTTTCTTCTAATGGGGATTGACTTGTGCAGTAGCTTCTCTCCATCGCAGGGCATAACCCTTGAAGCTTTCTTTCTTACCTTTACTCATCGTCATCAAGGACCACCTATCGAAAGTGAGGTCGATGTTATGACGGTATTAGGCTTTGAATGCATTGACCAGCTCAATCCAAGTTATGATCTTCCTTAGGTCTAGACGGGTGAACCATTGTAGAGCAAACCCAATGAGATTGTGTTGGAACAATTGTATGAGGAGCTTCGGATTGTTCCCATGACCACTCAGTCCTCCAGCGTACATGCAAGGATGAGCAATAGGGTTACCTGTGTCGTCATACTTCCAAAAGTCAGGCATTTTGAACTTGGTAGGTCTCAGATGGTCTAAAAAGAAACACAACTTGTCATAAGATGCAAGTCCAAAGGAATCATGACCATAAAGGCTTCGCAGTGAGTCCTCCAACACTTGGATTTTCAAATTGAGAGGGCCTTGGGGAGTTCTTTTCATAACAGGCGAGAGCAATATGGTTTCTTCTTCCTCAGTATTAGCCCTCTTGGCATCTTCCTTGTTTTTTCCAACATTATCAGATTGAACTACGATCCTTGGGTTAACGGGTTCAGGGTCTTTGGAAGAAGTCATGGATGACTATGGGATTACAACATCTTTCATGGGTTTGAATGAGCTTGAATATTTCATCAATCTTGGTCCTCATTTTGTTGACCTCTTCTCGAGAGACTTGGGATGATTCTTTAGGGTTGGTAGCTATAAGTGATGCTCTTTGTCGGGTGATGATAGGGTCTCTAGGTGGATCTTGACCTTTCTTGGGAGCAATGTTGACTTTTATAGTGTGATCTCTGTAAATGAAAAAGAAAGAAAAAGAAAAATAAGGATACAAATCGCAAGTTAGTTTTTGGTTTTTAGAGAGCTCTATGCAATGCATGCCTTAGGGTGTCCCTATTTGAGAGGGAGACTAATATGATGTATTTGGCTAGCTTTTGGGGATAGGGGGTTCGCCCCTATATGCAGATACCTTACCATTTGAGTGGGAACATACATTCATTCATTTCATTCATTCAAAAATGAGGAAGTACATTGAACTTTGAAGTCTAACTACAATAGAATTGAAATACATTTTAATAGGGGGAGAGGGAACAATTTCCTTGGGACTTCCACCTATCTACTTTTACATTTGGGGATCTTAAACTACTCTTGAGTCTTCAGATTTATCTTCTTTGAACTTGATGTTGAGGGGGGTTGTTGAGAGACCATGTTTGATTACCCCTTGTCTTCCTGGCAATCTATGAGCATAGAGGGATTGGGGCCCCTCTTATGGAATGACTTGGAATGCATGCTATGATCTCTTAGGGTTACATGGGAACCCTTAGGATTTTGGTATGTTTAATGCAATGGAGAGCGAACTTGATGTCACTATTGCGCTGAGATTTTTCACACTCGAGAAATACACACACAAATGGGAAAAGCACTGTACTCTCTCGTTAGAACTCACCCCCCTAAAAGAATGAATGCGACTATGTTTGAATTGAAAATTGGTTTGAATAAAGGGCTTTTGGAAAACATTTAGAGTCGCCACCTAACTTGATTAAGGTGAGTTAGGTCACCTAAAAACTAAGCACAATCCAAGAATCATACTTAGGGTTTTTGAAAACGATTTTGAAAATACTACCTCAAAAGAGGGTTTTTAGGAAAATAGGTTGTTTGGAACCCTTTAGAAAACATTTAAGCCCTTTTTGAAAATAAACTCCATTTTGGTCTTTGAAAACAGTGATTCTAGGTTTGGAGGTTGGTTATGTGTAGGGAAAACGCACTAAGCCATCACCCTACCCCGCCCTTGCTGTATCTACATGTCTATTCACCCTATATTTACCCATGAGAGTGTTCAACTTACAAATATCCAATCCTATCCACTTTAGAAAAGAATTTTTTTGAAAAGAAATTGATATGATGCATGATATGCAAGTGCAAGAAAAGAAAGTTGAAAAATAGATTTGGAAATAGATTTAAAAAGAAATTGATTTGTTCTTAGAAAGAGATTTGAAAAGATAGAATTAAAATTGGAGTGTTTTGGAAATTGGAAATAGAAACATGGAATTAGAAAAATAGATTATGGAATTGGAGATTTGAAAAAGGTTGTGACCACACCCATGAGTGTTACCTACGTATATTTTTGGAGGAATCAGGTCAGTCGTAGTTCGGATAAGAGTCCGATAGAAAATAGAAGGTTTAATTGGAAAAAGAAATTGAATTGAAATTTGGATTTGATTTGAATTTAGAATAGAAGATTGGAATTTGAAATAGAAGAATAGAGACCCTAGACCTAGGAAAATAGGATTTAGAAAGGACTCGAGATTTAGAAAGACTTGACTCGAATGTTGGACTTGGAAGATCGAAGAAAAATTGGATTTAGGAAAGGTCCGATTTAGGAAAGTTTCAAAATAGGAAAGTGTCATTTTTAGAAAGTTTCATTTTAGGAAAGTTTCAATTTAGGAAAGTGTTGGAGTAAGAAATGTTTGAAATTGGATAGATTTCATTTTAAAAAAGTTTAGAAATTGGAAAGTTTTGAATTTGGAATGTTTTGAAATAGGAAAGTTTTGAAAGTTGGAAAGTTTTGAGTTTAGAAAGTTTCGAATTTAGAAAGTTTTAGATTTGGAAAGATTTGAAGTTTAGGGAAGTTTAGAATTTTAGAAAGATTCAAAGTTTGAGTTTTAGAAATTCTTGAAATTAGAAAAGGTTTTGAGTTTAAGAAGGGTTTGAAAACTTAGATTTGGAAAGTTAAGATTTGGAAAAGGGATGGAATTAAGAAATATTTGAAAACTTAAAGTTTAAGGAAAGATTCAAAAGTTTAAATTTAGGAAACTTAAGGTTTAGGAAAGTACTGGATTAGGAAGGACTTGAATTAGGAAAGATTTGGGTTTGAAAGGATTGAGGTTCCTATTTCCTAAAACAAAGGGATTGGATTTGGTTTCTAAAAAGAGATGTTTTGATTTTGTTTTAAAAAACGGAGGATAGGATCTAGCTTCCTAAATGGGAGGTTGGGTTTGGTTTCCTAAAGGGAAGATTGGATTTGGTATGAATTTGGAAAGATGGAGTTTTGGAAATTCTAGTTTTAGGAAGACTATAGTTTTGATGTAGAAAAGAGGTTTCGGAAATATATATAGTTTTGATGTAGAAAACAAGAGATTTTGGAAACCTAGGTTTTGAGGCCAAAGTAAGGGATTCGAAATCATGCTTTTGGGAAGGAAAATTAGGGTTTCCTAATCGTGGGTTCTAGGATTTAACTTAGGCTCTAAGGAAAGATTTTTTGGAAAGTGAGTTTTTTGGAAAGAGGAATTTTTAAAAAGAAATCCTAGAGAGGAGTTTTTGGAAAGCGAATTTTTAGGAAGCGTTTAGGGAGTATTTTTAGAAAGTGAATCCGAAGAAGGTGTTTTTGGAAAGAGTTCTTGGAAAGAGTTTTTCTAGAAAGAAGACCTAGGGAGCACTTTTAGAAAGTGAATTTCAAGGAGAGTGTTTTTAGAAAGTATGTTGAAAGAGAAGTTTTTAAAAGGAGAGATTTGAAAAGAGAGTTTTTAGAAAGCATACAAAATATCTCACTTTCCTAAAGCGATTCTAACCATAAGAAGGTTAGAACCACTTTAAGATAGTGGTTTTGAAAACAATGTTTTGAAAATATGGACCGTATTGGTCACTTTAAATGTAGCACTTTCCTAAAACAACCCTAACCATGGAAAGGCTAGAATCACCTTAGGATTGTGATTTTGAAAACAAGTTTTGAAAAAGAAGATTTTGATACAATTTTGAAAACAATGCTAATGCAAGCTTTGAAGACGAGTTTGAAAATGAACTTTGGAAGAATGCAAGATCATGATATGCACAATGCAAAGAGGGTCGTGAAAATATAAGGTTAAAGGCTTCACCACATAATCAAGGGGGCCGAACCCACGTGGTCTCCGGTTAGACTAAAAGAAAGCCCCTGACACGGTGACTCTCCAATAGCCTAATCCTACACATGGACCGGGAATTCCCTTGTTTCAAGCATGCAAGGAGGGGGGGGGGAAGGGAAGAAGATGGGGGATTAAAATAGAAGAAAACCCAAGTGGGTTAGTAGAGAGAAGAGAGGGGGGAAGATACGTAAACATAAATAAGAAGCCTAACTTGTGTCTTCTTTATTTTGTTTAGCTTTGTGCGCTTTGCTTTACTTGTCTTGCTTCGGTCTTCACTTCAGTCTTCTAGAGCTTGTCTTCAATCTTCAAAGCTTTAGATTGCAGTACTTCAAGTCTTCAAAGGAGGCTTTGGAGGCTAGTGTATAAGTGAATAGAAGTGTATGTGAGTGTATAGGAGGCTAGGGTCTAGAAAACCTAAGGAGACTAGGGTTTAAAGATGCTACGAGCTCTGTATATCGAAAAGTAGGGTTTTTAAACTGAGTTTGCAGACCTCTTTCAAGCTGGAGGAGGCTCTGTATTTATAGATAAAGGAATGACTTGGCGCCTGTTGCAGTGGCGCCAGGGCAAATTTCCTCCTAGTGGTGCCAGACCATTTTTTAGCTGGGCACCATTACTAGTGGCACCAGCAACTTAGGAAAGTTCATTAAGTCGGCAAACAATGTATCTTGAGAAGATTTGGGCGCCTGTACTAGTGACTACCATGCAACTTTTAGTTTGGCTTCACTAGGAATGACTTCGGAAGGTCCGAAAAGCATTTAAGGGACCGAGAATTGCCCAGAAGGCCGGAAAAAGGCAGGAACTCTCAAAAAAGGGTCCCAGAGGTATTTGACTTGAAAAAGGATGACAAAATGTGTTGGAAGGGTTGACCGAGTTATTAGGGGCAAAACGGTCAACCGGGCCGGAAAGCTGCTAGGACGGACTCAGAACGTCCTGGAAGAAGACTCGAGATTTGGAAACATTATTTAGAATGTTCCCAAAGGCTACCGGTTTGATACCCAGAGCCGGTGTAGTCAGAAAAAGGCGATCGACCCACCAGGGGCAAAACGGTCATTTTACACTGGGTTTGCCGAAACTAACTCAGAATGATCCGAAAAGATAATAGAAGGTTGAGAACACCATAAGAAGCATTCTAGGGAGGTTACCAGTTTGATACCCAGAGTCGGTGTGGTCCCCGGGGCGTTCGGATGCCTAAGGGCAAAATCGTTATCTTGACTGCCCAAAACGGTCATCTTGACTGCCCAAAACTGACTAGAAGGCACCTAATCATGCCAGATCGTCTCTAAGACGATCTTGGAAAGGGTGGACTTACCATTTTGAGGACTCAGGTGTGTTCTCGAGAAACGTGCCAAAAAATGACCCTAAGGGTAGTTTGGTCATTTTTCACCGAAGTGGACTAGCAGGCACTAGTGTTGACTTAGGTTTTGAGTGTTTTCGCCACTCTGATGGCTATCTCATGATACAAGGGTTTGTTGGCAATTCCCTATATCGACCTGTTTGTAACTATTTTCGCTACTCTAACGGTTACGATGTTTACGAGTACTTCCGCTACTCTGACGGTTCGCGATCATTCCCGAGACTGCCTGATATCGGGAAGTTGCTAAAGGGACTTAGCGCCTGAGAAGTCAACTTTCTCGAAAAGCGTGCCGAAACTGACATTTCTGCACTGGCGGGCTAGCAAGCGCCAAAGATGGACTGTTCTATCATCTAGGGGACTTGGGGTCTCGTCCTGGTCGACAAGTTTAAAGGGGACTTACCGTCTTTGAAAAGACACGCTTGATGTGGAATTGGAAAGGGGACTTACTGTCTTCGGAAAGACGTGCCTGATTTGGAATTGGAAAGGACAATACCCTTAAGGGTATTTTGGTCATTTTGCCTCTATTTGGGCCTAGTGGGCCCGCAAAGCAATGAATAGACGGGATTAGACTTAGAGATTTGATTTCGATTGGAATACGTCCATATTGACTTGAGTATAAGTCTGGACGGACCGTAGACTGCTGAGCGGTAAAAAATGGGGTGCTTACAGTCACTCTCTTTGGGTAGATCATATGCATAAAGATGCATTGACTTGAGTTACTTTAGATCTCTTGTCTTGACATGGAATGTTGAATGCATGAATATGGTTGCATAGAGTAGAGAGAGAAAGAGACAATGCATCTGTAAAGTAAATATGGATGCATGTGCAGTTAGATAGGCATTATAACAATAGAAATGTAAGCATTATAACAATAAGAATAGATAAGATAAAAGGAAAGTAAAGCAGTTGCCCTTTTCTCCATGGTTTTGAAAACGACGTGAGTGTTTTAAATCCGGCAGAGGTTCAGCTATACATGGTGTCTATATGAGCATGAGCTTGAGGGTTTACTAATGCTTCCTAAGAAGGCTCAGTTCCTAGATCTTCAAACCTAAGCCCACTCCACGAGGTGGTGCTATGATCAGTTGGCGATCCAAGCGGGGGAACCATCAAGAGGCTGTAGGCGAAGAAACATACACAACATCTTGCCCACAACTAATATACCGTTCCCCCTTCTAACTAGAACGAACATATTAGAGTAGAGAATGTAAATATGCAAATGCTACTGCACGTGCAGTGTGTGTGTGAAATTTTAAAAAGTGGAGGAAAGGGCCCAACAACTCCCTTCCATCCTATTAATTCCATACATTCATGCATACATGACAGTTAATATAACATGAAATAAATATGTGAACAAGGGTCCACCTATAAAAATAAATATGCAAAAGTCAGTACTTTGAATGACAAACTTAATGTAAGATTGAATAATTGAATGTAATTGAATGCAAGCAATGACATGTTTTTGGAAAACAACTTGGAAAACTTGATTTTGAAAATTTTTGAAGTGGATAGAATTGGAAAAATTAATCAAAGACTCCAAATGGGTGAGGGTGAATAGACATGACAATGGCCTAACCCTTTAAGTGTCTCCAGTAAAGTCGCCAGCTGTCGTGCCCTGATTTTTGCACTTGAAAAAGACCAGTGAGAAAAACACAGTACTCTCTTGTTAGAACTCATTCTTCCAAAAGGACGAGTGCGACTAAGTTTGAATTAGAAATTGATTTTGAATAAGGGCTTTGGAAAAGATTTGGAGTCATTGCCTAACTTGATTAAGGTGAGTTACATCAACTAAAACTAAGCACAATTTGAAGATTACACTTAGGGTTTTTGAAAAAATTTTGAAAACTTCCTCAAGAGAGGGTTTTTAAGAAAATAGGTTGTTTGGCAACCTTTGAAAGTATTTAAGCCATTTTTTGAAAATAACTCCATTTGGTCTTTGAAAACAGTGATCTAGGTTCGAAGGTTGGTTACGTATAGAGAAGACGCACTAGGTCATCACCCTACCCCGCCCTTGCAGTACCTACATGTCTATTCACCCTAGGTTCACTCATTCGGAATCTTTGATTATTAAATGTCCAAACCTATCCACTTTAGAAAAGAATTTTGAAAAGATGTTTAATATGATACATAATATGCAAGAAAAGAAAAGACTTTGATTTTGAAAATAGATTTGACAAGCAGATTTGATTTTAAAAATAGATTTGAAAAGAAAACTTTGAAGTTTGAAAAAAAGTTTTAGGAATTGGAAATAGAGATTTGAGAATAGTTTTTAGAATTAGAAACTTGAAATAGATCACAGAATTGGAAGTTTGAAAAAGGTTGTGGAATTAGAAATTTGAAGAAGGTTATGACCGCACCCAGAAGGGTTGCCTACGTATCCCTTTTTGGGAATCAGGGCAGTCATAATTCGGACAAGAGTCCGATTGAAAGTAGACACTTTGAGGTTTTGAAAAGTTTGATTTGAAAATGTTTGATTCAAAAAGAGTTTGATTTGAAAAAGAATTTGATTTGAACTTGGAATAGAAAATTTGAAATTGAAAACCCGGATTTAGAATTGACTTTGATTTGAAAAGAAGGAACTTGGAAGAAGAGCTTGGACTTGATTTAATAAAGGAGTTGAGTTTTGAAAACATGTTGACTTAGATTGAAATTGAAAAACTATCTTGGTTTAGAAAAGAGTTTTAGAAAGGAGTTGAAATTCCTAACTTAGAAATCTTTGAATTTGAAAAGTTTCAAAATAGGAAAGTTTTCAAATTAAGAAAGTTCCGTTTTAGGAAAGTTTCAGATTTAAAAAGTTTCAACTGAGGAAAGTTTTGAATTTAGAAAGATTTAAAGTTTAGAAAGGTTGAAATTAGGAAATGTTTGAATTAAGAAAGATTTGATTTCTATTTCCAAAAAGAGATGGTTTGATTTGATTTCTAAAATTAGAGGATTTGATTTGGTTTCCTAAATTGGAAGACTAGATTTGGTTTCCTAAGTTGGAGGATTAGATTTGACACGGATTTGGAAAGGTGGAGTTTTAGAAATCTTAGATTTGGAAGGCTATGATTTTGGTGTAGAAAAGAGATTTTGGAAATCTAAGATTTGATGTAGAAAAAGAAAGTGAAAATTAGGGTTTCCTAATCATTGGCTCTAGGGCTTGGCTTGGACCTCATAAAAAAAAGATTTTGGAAAGTAAATCTTTTGAAGAGAGTTTCTAGGAGTGAAACTTGAAAAGCGTTTTTAGAAAGTAGAATTTTGAAGAGAGCTTTTTTTGGAAAGGAGTTCTTAGAAAATGAATTTTTGAAGAAAATTTTTAAAAAGGAGTCTTAAAAAGAAGTTTTGAAATTGAAACTTTTGGAAAGAATATTTTAGAAGGAGATTTTTGAAAGCGTTTTAGGAAATAGATTGGAAAAGAAGTTTGGAAGGAGATTTGAAAAAGCAATTTGGAAAGAGAATGGAATACGGACTTTTACAAGTCTCTTAAAATATCTCACTTTTCTAAAATAACTCTAACCATAGGAAGATTAGAACTATTCTAGGATTGTGATTTTGAAAACAACAAAGATTTGAAAATATAGACCATATTGGTCTCCTTAAATATAACACTTTCCAAAAGCAATCCTAATCATAGAATGGCTAGAATCACCTTAGGATTGTGATTTTTGAAAATAAGTTTGAAAGAGAAGATTTTTAATGCAAGTTTTGAAAACAAGTTTAGAAAATGATTTGGAAGAGATGTATGAGTATAATATGCACAATGCAAGTAGGGACGTGAACATACAAGGTTGGCTTCATCACATAATAAGGGGGTCGAATCTACATGGTCTAAGGTTGAATTAGAATAACTCCTCCACCACGGTGACTTTCAACTATTCTTCTTACACATGCATCAGGGATTCCCTTTTTTCAAGCATACAAGAAAAGGGGGAAGGAGATAGGGGATTAAAATAAAAGAAAACCCAAGTGGTAGAGGAGGAAGAAGAGAGAAGGGGGGAATTGCATAAACGTAAATAGAAAACTAACATTATGTCTTCTTTGATTTGTTTGTTTTATTGCTCTACGTTGCTTTAATCTTAAAAAACTTTGAGATTACAGAACCTTGAGTCTTCAATGGTCGGCTTAGAGGCTCGTATAGACTTATATTGAGTGTATGTATGCTAGGGTTAAAGTGTATGGGGGCTAGGGTTTGAAGAGGCTTAAGAGAGCTAAGGTTTAAAGAGGGTTCGAAGTCTATATATCGAGAGACAGAGTTTCTGGAGTCAGATTACCAACCTATTTTACGTAGGGGGGAGGCTCTGTATTTATAGACAAAAGATTGACCTAGCGCTTATTGTAGTGGCACCAGGCTAAAATTCCTTCTGGTGCCACTAGGAGTGGCGCCAGGCCAATTTTTGGCTTAGCGCCACTTAGGAAAGTCTTAAGGTCGCCAAGCAATGTATCTTTCAAGCCTTGATACACAAGGCAAAAGATTTGGGCACTTGTATTAATGACTACATGCAATTTTTGGTTTGGCTCCACTGGGAGTGACTCTGAAAGGTTCGAGAATGTTCTGGAAGGTCTGAAAGGGTTTGGAAGGCCAAAAATGGGTAAAAATCCCTAAAATAGTGTTCCAAGGGTAACGGACTTGAAAAATAGGGTCAGAATTGTCGATTGAGCTTTTAAGGGCAAGACGGTCAACTCGACCGAAAAATTACCGAAATGGACTTGAAATGTCTCAGGAGGGGACTTGAAGGTTAGAAACACTATCCAGAGTGTTCCAAGGGAGTTCCGGTTTGATACCTAGAGCCGGTGTGGTTGAAAAAGGTGACCGGCCTATAAGGGGCAAAACGGTTATTTTGCACTGATTTTGCCGGAATTGACTCAAAATGATCCGAAAAGGTATTAGTAGGCCGGGAATACTATTAGAAGCATTCTCAGGAGGTTACCGGTTTGATACTTAGAGCTGGTGTGGTTCCCAGAAGTACCCAGATGCCCAAGGGCAAAATGATCGTTTTGACCGAATGGTCTCGGAAATGGTCCAGAACCGATTGGAAGACACTTAAACATGCCAGATCGTCCTTAAGACGATCTTAGAAGGGTAGACTTACCACTTTGAGGACTTAGGTACTTTCTTGAGAAGCGTGTCGAAAAGGCCCAAGGGGGCAGTTTGGTCATTTTTCACCGGAGTGGGCTAGCAGGCACTGGTGTTGACTTGGGTTTTGAGTGTTTTTGTCACTTTGACGGTCTGTGATGAGTTGGTTTCCGAAGGTATCTCGTCCTTTGGTAAATGTGTCACGGCCAAGAGACGAATTTGGTCCCATGACATAGGGGGTTTATTGGCAATTCCTAATGTCGACTTGTTTATGAGTGTTTCTGCTACTCTGACGGCTGCGATGTTTATGAGTGTTTCTACCACTCTGACGGTTCGCGTTCATTCTGGAGACTACCTGATCTCAGGAAGTTGCTAGGTGGACTTATCGTCTGAGGAATCAACTTTCTCGAAAGACGTGCCGAATAATAGATATTATACATTGGCGGGCTAGCAGGTGCCAAAGGTGGACCATTCTTCCATCTCTAGGACTTGGGTTCCATCCCGGTCGACGAGTTTGAAGGGACTTATCCTTCCGAAGAGTTTTCTCTAAAAACGTACCGGATTGGATGGTCTTATCATCTGAGGGATCAACTTTCTCGAAAGGCATGTCGGATTTGATTTGAATTGGAATTGGACTTGAAGCTAAGTTTGAGATTGAAACGGGGACTTATCGTCTCCAAGAAGATGTGCTAATGAGAATTGGACCGAACAACGCCACGAGAGTATTTGGTCATTTTGCTTATTGGGCCCGCAAAGCGATTAATTGATTAGATTGAGTTTCAAAAGTTAATTTGAACTTGAATATGTCTGTGTTGATTTGAATACGAGTTTAGATGGACCAGAGATTGCTGAGCGGGCAAGTTTGAAACTTTGAAGGATCAAGTTTGAAACTAGTATTTGAATTTTTTTTATGTAGGATTTGAAAATTTTGAAGTAAAATTTTGAAAGATAAAGTTTAAAATCAGACTTAAATTTTGAAGTAAACTTTTGTAGAAAAAAGTTTGAAACTGGGAACTTTTTGAGGATAAAAATTAAAACCCAAACTTTTTGAAGATAAAAGTTTAAAAAATCAAGAATGATTTTGAAACCAACTTTTGAGGACAAAACTTAAGAAACCTTTGAAATTGATTTTGAATTTTAAAACTTTTGAGGAAAATTCTAAGAAACCTAGAAAATTATTTCGAAAATGATTTTGAAGGACCTTTTTTTTTTTTTATACATACCTCTTACCTGTTGATGAATGCTTATCAGGTCTCTTTCTTCCTATTTTATCTTCAGGATGGCTGATAAGGGGGATGATGATTTATACAACAAGTGATTGCCGAGCTAATAGTGATGAGAGCTGCTTTTGGCTAAGGATAGGACTAACGCTGCTGTCATTCGAGTTGATGGAGGTGATCGGTACACTCAGGTGATCTGCTGAGCCAGATTTTGTAAAGGTGGAGTGTGAGACACTGCAAAGTTGGCTTGGAGAGGATAGAACTGTAGAGCAAGCTATTCTTTCTTGTCCTCCTTGCTCTCTTGATTGAATTTCACTTTTAGCTTTCAAGAGGCCTCCGAGAGGCTAGTAGCTTTTGAGTATTGTTTTTGAAATTCTTTGGGCTGCTGGTGAGGAAGGGGCCCATTTTCAATTAGACTTTCCACCTATCTACTATTACAAGGGAAAATCTAAACTACTCTTGAGTCTTTGATTCCACTTTTTTTATGTCTGGAGGTTATTGAGCAACCTCGTTTTGGGATTTTGCCCCTTGTTTTGTTGTAACCTTATCTTCATGAACGAGAGGGATTGGG
>CM065385.1:18702500-18855000 GCA_033060915.1 Euryodendron excelsum
ATAATGTTGTTGCTTGTAAGTGAATAGGTGAAAAATATTCATATTGAATTACTTGCCTATTTTATATAATGTGATATTGGTGATTATATATATATATATATATGGCAATATTACATACCATTCATATCATATGCCTTGCATTATATTGGAGAGAGTTAGCCATGGTAGACTAACCAAAGGCTTCGTCACTGTAGACTAACCCAGGGGTGTCACGGTGGGTATTACTTGATAACGAGTCATCGATATATTGGGTCAACGTTATCTAAATCGCACACACATTCGGGTGTTTCATGCATTGCATCATAAGAGATATTGCATTTCACGAAGCATATTACATTATTGGTGGTGATAAGAGGATGATTACATATCATTGATGTTGATGTTTTGTGGATAATTATATATCACTGATTGGTGGATTATCTATTGATAACTAATTCTGTGATTATGTATATATCAATCTTTATAAGTTTGATTATTTATTGTAAGCACGTTAACAATTAACTCATACCCATATAGACTGTTTTAACAAGTAACATGAAGATGACGGTTTAGTTCACTATAATCTTGATCTTAGCCGCGGTGGCATTCATGTCGATGTCAGGATAGCGTGTCTCAAGGCTTAGAAAAGCTCTTGTTACTTTGCTTTCAATTTCTCGTTATATTTGTATAAGACGTTGGAATTTGAGTTATATTTCTATTTTGCTTTATGTTAGCTTAAGTTTGTGAGTTTGTTATGTACCTAAATTTGAAATGATGTGTAAGGTTAGGGGATGGTGTACTTTGATGTACTTTATATTTATGCATAGTTGGTCCATGGTTATATAAAGTAATGGTGTTTATTCTGTTGTGTTCTATTTTTGGGTGTGTGATAAGGTATCGTTCGCAGGTATGGTAATTTGTGCTATCACGCCTCGCCTAGTGTGACATTAATAATATCTAATTGGGATAAGGCTGTGACATCATCTATTTTTGGAAATAAAATCCAATCTTCTACTTTAGAAAATAGAAATTAAATCTTTCCTAATTCTATTCTTTTCTAATTTCAAGCTTTCCAAATTTCAAAGTCAAATTTTTCTAAATTCAAATTTTTCCAAAATTAAATCTCTTCAAAAGCTAAACCTTTTCAAATTCATAACCTTCCCTTTGCAAACTTTCCAAAACTTTTTTTTTTTCAATTGAAATCTAATCTTTCCAATTCAAATGCATTGCATAAACCCTAAGTCCTAGGATTGCCTAAATCCCAAGTCACCTTGAATTTGGGTCAGACCTTTTCAAACTCAATTTTTCAAATCCAATTCTACTTCAATTAAATCTTTCTAAATTCTAACTTTTCAAATTTCAGATTCGAAGATTTCTTAATTCAAACTTTTCCTAAATCAAATCTTTTCAAAATTAATTATTTCCTAAAATGAAAACTTTCCTAAAATAGAACTTTCCTAATTTGGAACCTTCCTAATTCAAGACTTTCCTAAGTTCACACTTTCCAAATTACAAGTTTTTCAAAATCAAATATTTCTAAACCAAGTCAAATCTTTTCTAATATTTCCTAATTCAAAATTTTTTAAAATCAAACTTTTCAAATTCAAGTCAAACATTTCCAATTCAATTGCATACTTCAATCTTAGGTTATCTAAACCCTAGGATACTAAAGTTCTAGTTCAACTCTAACCCTAAGTTAGGAAGTTTCAACTCTTCTTTAAATCTAAGTTAAGATGGCTTTTACATCCCAATTTCAATCAAGATAATTTCAAAATTCAATTCTAACTTTTTCAAAACTCAAGTCCAAATTTCATTTTAAAATTCAATTTTCAATATTCAAATCAAACCTTTTTTCAAGTCAAACTTTTCAAAGACCCTCAAGTGTCTATTTTCAATCAAATCCCGAGTTCGAACTATGACTAATCTGATTCCCAACAAAGGAATATGTAGGCAACCTTCATTGTGCGGTCACAACCTTTTTCAAAATTTCAATTCTATTTTTCAAAATTTATTTTCAAATTTAAATTCTTCTCATGCACTTGTATATCATACATCATATCAGCCCTAAATTGATGGTTCGAACTTCTTTTTAAAATTCTCAAAGTGAATATAATTGAACATTGGATAATCAAAAATTTTAAATAAGTGAATCTAAGGTAACAAGACATGTCGGTACTGCAAGGGCGAAATAGGGTAATAACCTAGTGCATCTTCTCTGTACGTAACCAACCTCCGAACCTAGAATCTCTGTTTTCGAAAGACCAAAACAAAATTATTTTCAAAAAGAGCTTCAATCTTTTTAAAGGTTGCTAAATATCCTATTTTCTCTACAAAAAAAAAAACAAAAAAATAAAAAATCTCTTAAGGAAGTTTTTCAAAACCTTTCTAAAAACTCTAAGTTTAATCTTCGGATTGCACTTAGTTTCAGGTAACCTAACTCGTCTTAACAAAGTTAGGTGGGTGACTCCAAATCTTTTTTAAAAGCCTTTATTTAAATTAATTTCTAATTCAAATCTAGTAGCACTCGTCCTTCTAAAATAATGAGTTCTAACAAGAGAGTATCATGTGTTTCTCACATATTATCTTAATAGTAAGAAAAACCGGGGTGCAACAATGAAAAAAGAATTTTTATTCTCTTTTTTCTTGTATTTTTTTTCCATCGTCAAATCTTTGATCCGAACAAAGCCTTGATGAATATTGCGTATTCGACTTAGATAGCACTGACTAGAACTTAAAAATGTGTTTGGGAGCTCAGGTTAAACATTTATAAGACAAGTAAAATGTGCTTTTCTCTTTGTCTGAAATCTAATTTATGTGAACCAAAATTCAAACAAAAATGCATAAATAAACTCTATATATGTTTATATGAGTATTTCATGCACAAATGGATGAATAATTAATCATATATAAGAGTATATTTTAAGATTTTCCGCCCTTGCTCTTACGCTCTCATTTCCATTCTGGCTCAGCTACAGCTCCTTGTGACAGAGAATTTGAACCATGGGTGTTGTAATCATCGTGTTCACTGTTTTTTTGTCCCCTTCTATCGCATGCCATCGTTGACTTAGAAGTGGAATTTTATTTGAATTTGAATACTTCAGGTCAAGTACTACAAAGTAGACATTTCATCTCTTGATTTTTATTGCAGGGCCGTGCTTGAATATCAATGGGATATGTTCTCCCATGTCATACATTCAGGGAAGCATCTAATAATATAGCTGATAAGCTGGGGCAGGTCTGCTTTGATCAGGAGGAGTCCTTTAGTGGGAGGTTTATTTGTAAATAATATATGCTTTATTTCTTTGAATCCCATGAAAGAAAAGCAAAAGGAACCAACCAAAAAAAAAAAAAAAAGCTTCGAGAGCAAATACACACATTCATTTATGTTGTGTTCTCTTTTTCTTTATCTTTTTTTTTATTTAATAAATTTAGATTTTAAACATTGCATTAGTTTTCCCCCTACTTAAAAAACAATCATTATTAACTTATAAGTTAATAAATAATACGACTACCTTCAATAATTTCTTCTTAGGCAAACTCTCTGGTACCTTGATGCCTTTTTAAGGTACCAAACTTCAACAAAAGATTATCATATTATTGAAAAATAAGAAGAAGCTATCAATTGGATGAGAATATTTGAAAATCAAGGTGTTTGAAATAGTTGTCACAAATGTGACTCATAATTATCACAATTATATTTTGTAGTAATTATTATTATTATATTGTGTAGTAATTATGATCGGTATGAGTAACAATTACGAATCTGTCCAAGTGATAACTACTATTAAAGTACTGTACCTTGAAGGGTACTGTAGCCATTCCTTTCCTCTTATTATTTTCATTATAATTACCAAAAATAAGAAGCGGAAGCAGAAAACATTAGGAAAAACGAAAGTAAGAAATGCAGTCAAAAAATATATGCAAAAACGGGAAGCGGAAAACACTTGAAAAACTTAATACGAATCTTATTAGAAAATTTTTATAAAACTCAAAGAAGACCTTTAAGAAACTTAATAAAGATATTTGGGAAACTCAATGAAAACCTACATGAATAATTTCATTAGAACTTAAGAGGGAAAAATGTAGAAAAATTAATATTTTAAGTTTCCGATAAATATTTCAAGAGTTTTTCAAGAGCCTTCGAAACATTTTCTTGGCGTTTCCTACACGTTTCTTCAAAATTTTCAAACGAGTTTCATACCGATATCGGAAATGCGTTTCTCCTTCCAAAATAAGTTTTTCAACAACTATCGTTTTCATCTTGTCATGAGCTCTCTCTATTTTTTTTGTTTTCTTTTTTTTTCTTTCTTTTTCTGAGGACATTAGCGACTTGGAAATTAATAAATTGTCACCACGTAATTTTTCCACTTTAAGGCCAAATAATTTAATCAAATTTATGGCAAAAATAGCATAGTCAAATTAGTTAAATGATAGAAATTCTTATTATTTCGTGGATAGATATGTTTAATCTATTCTTATTAACATTCGGTTTGAAATTTTAGTCACTGGGTCCTATTATATAATTCTCAATATAGCAATTAGTGTCAAATTGAACTTAGGTTGCACTTGGATTCACGGATTTTATTTTAATAGTGTAAGAACTATGTCTCAAATTACATCAACAAATGATAAGGTCATGAGTGAATTTTAAATGATAAGGTTTAAAGAGTTATTTCAAATCATTGCAAAAGGAATTCTAGTTGGATAAACATTATATTAAAATGAAAATCTTCACTTACCCCATTTAAACCCAAATCAGTTCGTCTATCCAAATGGAGCCTTAAATTATTGGGGCTTCTGGATGTGCTAATATTAAATGGGCTTGCCTTTACAATTTTTTTTTCATTTTCATTCACTTTAGGTTTTTTTTTCCTCCCCTTTTCTAATAGTAATGGACTACATAATTCGGTTACAACGCCCCAAAGACAAAATAATATCATCTGAAAATATATAATAAAAAAAAGAGTGGTATAACCGCAACAAAAATTTAATAAAAGTAAATAATCGACATTAAAATGAAACAAAATTACATTCCAAAAGTACAGTCACTTATAGCATAATAAAGTAAGATTGATAATACATTTTAAAGTAAATAATATACACTTATCCAGTATCTTCTCGATAAGTAACTTATTACTGTTATTTATTCTATGTTAATTTTTTCAATTAAAAACAACTATTTACTATTTTTCGTTTGAGCCTTTCTTTTTCCATATATTTGTATTCTGTGCATTTCATTTTCTATATCCTTATACTATATTTTTCCTATTTAAATAATAATCGACTGCTAAATTTTAATTTTCTGTAGCCATTTTAGCATTTAAAAATTATACATTATTGTATGGATAGGAAACAGGTAGCCAGCTGTTAATATCACAGTAATGTGAGCCGGTTTGTTTGGCATTTGCAAAAAGAGCGAGAAAAAAGAAAGGAATGGAAAGAAAGTAAGAAAGAAATTATATTTTATTAGTTTTGCAAAGAAAATTAAAAAAAAGTGAAAGAAAAATTATTAGACAAATTACACTAATCTCCTTTGATTTTAGCATAAATATGAAAAGTTACTTTTTGGTTTCAAAAATTACATATTTTCCATTCTTAATTGAAATTTAGTAATAGAATTCTCTTTTTAATTGTCCGACGACTTTGACCACTGACAAAATTTGATGACATAATTATATTAATTTAGTATTTTACCAATTATATTCTTGATATTGAATCCTTACCAGCCTTACTTTATTATAGGCTGATTTTTATGGCAGTCGGCTAAGGGTAAGGGTGGGAGTGGAGGGCTGGAATTGGTGGTAAAGAAGAGAGAGAGACAAAAAAAAAAAAAAAAAAAAAGGAGAGAGAGCCATTGTTATTCTCTATTAAAAAAGGGAGAGAGAATAATGATTTTGTTAAAACAAACACTGAAGAAAGAGAAATAATTAATTTTATTTTAGTTAAATCTTGAGCAACTATTCAGAGCCAAAAAAAAATTAAGGATAATAAAGTCATTTTACATTGTTGTTAGCCTCCATGACTTGATTAACTCTAATATGGGGTATTTGTAATTTCTGAAAATTAAGGATAATTTTCTATAATTAGACCGAAGTTTAAGAAAGATTGATGTAATTTACCCAAAATTATTCCTTATTTCAAAATAAAAAAAAGCAAGAGAAATGAAAATAATAATTTTACTACTAAAAAAGAAATGATAAAGAATTAGGTAAAAACCAAACAAGAAAAGGTATTAAAATTATTCTTCCTTTTCCCTTTCTTTCCTCTGGTTCCAAGCTCTAAGTCCGTCAGATTTTGGATTCAATGCGCACGCGTGCACGGAACCACACCGCGCATGAGAAGAAAGAGACAATTCCGATGTCTCTCTCTCCCTCTAGAGACTAGCCTCATCTCTACTCCCCCTCCCCCTCTCTCTCTCTCTCTCTCTCTCTCTACACGAATCCTGAAGCCTCCTCTACCTTCGTAGCCTCTGATCATCTGTTATACAGAGAGAGGGGTCCTCGATCGATCAAATTTCTCATCAGTCAATCAGAACCCTCGATTAAGGTCCGTACCATCAGAACTCTCTCCAAACATTTCCGTTCTCATCGTCTCAGTTCCGGTTAGGATTTCTGAGTGTTACTCGTGGACACTGTTGTTCTCGCTGTACTAGGGTTTTGATCTGTTCTGAACCGTCAACTAGGGTTTTTGATTAAGCTGTGTAGTGATTTCAATGGTTGGTGTTGGTGTGATCGTCAGTGTTTTCGACTCTTCGAATTGAAATTTTATCTGGAAGTTCGAATATATCGGTATTGTGATTTGTTTATCTTTGGTGATTTGGGGATTAATAATATGGAGCAAGAATCAAACATTGAATTGGTTCAAGAGACGGGCGGTGAGTCCTCAAATGTTCCGATACTCTGTGTAAATAACTGCGGGTTCTTCGGAAGTGCGGCGACGAACAATCTCTGCTCCAAATGTTACAAAGACTATGTTCTGAAGCAGTCCAAGGCGTTGGTGGTTGAGAAAAATGAAGTAGGTGTCGATGAGAAAGTTGTGGATGAACACGTGGGACAGGTTGAAGGAGTTGAAGAAACGAAAGTTGTGAAAATCGATGAGGGAACGACTTCGAATAACACTGAGAGTCGGCCAGCGAACAGGTGCAGCTTTTGTAGGAAGAGGGTTGGGCTTACAGGGTTTAAGTGCCGGTGTGAGCAGACGTTTTGCTCAATTCATCGATACTCCGACAAGCACAACTGCGTCTTCGACTATAAGGGTGCTGGGCAGGATGCGATTGCCAAGGCTAATCCGGTAGTGAAGGCTGACAAGATAGAGAAGATATGATGGTGGTGTTGCGAAGATTATTCGTTTGTGGGGATTTGATAGGTGGGGTGTTGCTACACAAAAGTATGGCTTTAAATTATGCTTTCTGCATTAGGAAATAAATATCTATGTTGGTAACTTACTTATCAAAAAAGAATTTCGATGTTGGTAATTATTTGTGTCTTTTTTTTTTTATGTACAGTTTCGTGGGTTTTAATGCATTTAAATTAATGTTATTCGATGTGAAACATTTGGGTTAATATCTCAGTTAGTGATTTTTTTAGCCTTGAGTTTGCTTCATGTTGTTTGGGGCCAGTGTCTTGAATTGCTTTGTATTTGTTTTCTTTGTCTTCTCTACTCTATATTTTCTGTTGTGATGGAGTGGTGTGTAGAATAGATGGCCAAAACACATAAGAGGAAAACCGCAGCATTAATTTCATGGCCCTATCTTAATACCGTTGCTATTCTTTAGCAAGGATTAGATAATCTATAGTCAAAATGCTTTTTCTTTGACCTATTGTCTTAGTGATGACTAATTAGTTATAATGGAATAAGGAATATCTTATCCTACAGGCACAAGGCCCATGTTGAAAGAAGATGCTCCGAAATGACTGGTTTACCTTGTGTCAAAAATATCTCTGTCATCTTGTAAAACAATGCCCCTCCCCCCTCCTTTTTCTTCTTCCTCTCTCCCCCCTCCACCCAAAAATTGCAATTACCATTTAGGTTTCCCTTTTCACAAGTTTCCGTAAAATTGGAACTGGAAAATTAAAAATTGACATAGAACATAATGGTATACATGATGTCTACTATATTGTTAGTCTCAGTATATATTCAAGTTTAGTTGCATTTTATCATCTTATTTGGATACATAATTCTCTCTACCACATAAAGCGGCATAAAAAAAATCAAGCTGCTGAAGCTCAACTCTTGTTCAACTGATTTTAGATTGGCTTGTAATATAAATTAGTGAAGCTTGAACACATTTTCAAGCTTTTTAAATTTCTCTATTCGGCTCGATAAGCTAATAAGCACTTCAGAATATATAGAAGAAATCAAGCCATTCAACCTCAGCTTGTGTGCATCTCAATTGAATAATAAATAGGTCAAGCTTAAGCAACCCACAACATTTGGCTTTGGGCTTTAATACCCGTAGTTTGCCTATCTAATAAAGCATCTTCCTTATATAGACAAAAGAATTTAGTGAGTGTCATTGTCAATAGAGGCTTGGTGAACACCTTAGACAAGATCAAAGAATGGTATTGCGTAAGAAAATTAGTTATCATCTATGATAATAACTACAAAAATGTATTGTGCCTAAGGCTAGGTAGGAAGCTAAGTTGGTCTGAGTGATGCCATGTGCTTGCAATAGAGTTTTTTACAATTTTATATTTATTTACCAGCCCATCTCCTTCCTGAAGTCGTGAAGTTGTGTTTTGATCCCACGACTTCAAAATATGATGAGAAATTAGAGTTAATCAAAACTGTGGCCTTAAAGCGACTTCCATTGAAATCATTTGTTTAAATCACGACTTCAACTTCAATTGAAGTTTGTCTTTAACACGCCAATATAGTGTTTATTGTTTGTTTCCTTCTATTTCTCACAATTCCATTGCATCCATTTCCATTGCATCCATTCAATCTTTTCTCTTTTCACCTTCTCTATCACTTCCCCATTGGATATCTACTCTCGCTGTTTTATGCAGTGACAACTAGAGCCTATATAATCAAAGTCGCCGAAGCACACAATGACAAAATATCTGCAGAAGCCCGGCAGCTGCTTCTCTGCAATTTCTCGGCTTCCTCATGTCATGTTTCTCAACATTCTCTGTTTATACCATAGTTCTTCAATTAATCCAGAAGATATGCAGACAGAAGGCATAAACTTCTAAATTGGGCAGTTAGCAAATTTTCCCTTGTGGTCTTCTTGATCTGTACATTTCAATTAGTAGTCCAAAAATTTTAAATTCTATCGAGTGCGAATAATTAGTCATGTTCACTTGAGCCCAAGGTAGTTTTTATGCCCACAATATCCTTAATATACAGTGTAGCTTTATTCTTAAAGAATGAAGGGGAGAAGTGGATAGAATCCTAGTTAGAGAAGTGAGGTATTCAGAGATAAAAAAAACATGAGAGAGGCTCATATGGGTGGCAAAGGCGCTGGGTCTGCAGGTGTGGAGTTGGTTTTGTCCATGGAGTCACCAGAGTGGTGGTTTTGGAGAGAGGAGGAGGCTATGAGAGTGGTTTTCGAGAGAGAGAGAGAGGTGTCTGTTTGGGGTTTTTCTATTTCTTCTGTGAGGAGGAAGGAGGAGGAGGAGGAGGAGAGAGTTTTCTGCAAGAAAAAAAGAGGTAGTGGAACACATAAGGTTTGGTTAGGTTCGATCACCGCGGTGCTTCGGTGAGGAAGAGAGGAGGTGATTGCTTCAGCCATACTAGTGTTTTTTCTTGGTCAATTCTTTTCTGTCATATTTTGAGGTCATGGAATGAAAACACGATTTCAGGTTTAAAGTCGTGTTTTGATTCCACAACTTCTAGAAAGAGCTAGGTTTGATGAATAAATTCAGGACTGACTGGGTATGGAAATTAAGATATTTTACGAGCTGGGTTGGTGAAAAACTCGCTTGTAGTAGGCCTTTTATCTGACAGATAATGGCATGTGTAAGTAGGCTCGAAATCTTTTAGTGAAGTTGTTACATTCCCTTCCCCACCGGCCAACCCCACAAAAAAAAATAAAAAATCATTCTGCGATTTCTGGAATTTAAGCGTCTTTGAGATTTATTTAATAGGACCCTACTAATTTAGATTTGCAGTCTACATAGTAATAGTTTAAGATGTGATTAGACTTTGTTGAGGAGGAGTTGGAGGATTTCTTCCAATGCTACAGTGCACATATTTTGATCATGAGCTCATCTTTTGTGTCAACTTTGGGATGGTGGGCTATCACTGGGTGGCAATGCAGATACATGTATAGACCAATCACTGTCTTGGTAAGTCCGAAGGTCATCCCTTCTATGATTTCCGAATGATCGGCATGCTCATGGTATTTTCACAATGGACAATCTATTGGATCAAGCAAGGTAGTCACAGAAAGCATTCTCTTTTGTTGATTTCACTATTCTTCTCTTCCTTCTTTGTAGGGTTCAGGGCTTTGTTGGTAAGCCCTTTCCTTAGTGTCCATCCACAAGGTGCAAGCATGTTTGCACTTTGATGACAGTGGGTCTGGGGTGTTTCTGGGGCTGCTTTGATGAGGCCGTAGGAGTACCTCAAGTTTTTAGAGGTTGTGGTTATGGAATTATGATTTATTTATACTAGCCCTATGGTTGAGTAACTAAGGCTCAGTAATAAATACATTCTTTTTGAACTTTTGTACCTTAAAATGCACCTTGTGTGATTGGTTTTTTTTTTTTTTTTTTCCTTTACAGCACCATTTTCATATAAGTGACGATGTCCAGCGTTGACCATGTTTCTTTAGCGATATCGGCCAATCTCAATGCAATGATATTTAGCTCTTACCTCTCCCTGGGCACGTTCTGTTTGCAGCACAGAGGTATTCCAAGTAGAAAGTATTCTGGAATTTTGAGGTAGTTGAAATGGCAACCTAAAGCGTAGGTAGGATCTTGAGAATTGTGAATAGCACCTTTTTAGTTTTATTCATGCCTTTTGAGCTCAGTTTTCCTCTCGTGTCCGCGCCAACCATAATAGAATTTTTTTTGTTGGATCTGAGGGAAGCTTCCTAGTGATGCAGGAGAAAGATTATGGAGCAAGGAAGAATGGTACAGAGTTAAGTGTAAGTCGATGAGCTGTGCTTCATAGGATTTCTCCTTTGACAAGGATCAAATTTTTGTTCAGTGTGCTGTTTCAATTGGCACGAAAATGGCAACGATTTACGATTCGGAACCCTTTTGAAAATATTTCAAAAACATTTCAGAAATGATGAATGTTAATGTAGTAAAATATAACTTTTTATATTTTTCTCAATAAATACTGTATAACCTTAACATAGATGACGAGTTCTAAATTCAAGTGGACACAAATTAATATTTTGGTATGTTGCGCGTGTTGTGGTTTATTTTGTTCTGGTGTATTTCAATGAGAATTGGAATTTCCTTATGCTGTTAGTGTTTCGCTTTGTTCTGGTGTATTTCAATGAGAATGGGAATTTTCTTATTTGGTGAATGTTTCGTTTCGTTTTGTTCTTTTGAAAAATAAATAAGAATTTTGTTCCTTGTCCCTTAACTGGGGGATAGAAATGCTTAAATTGGAAGTGGTCTCTTTATGATGGATAAAGAGCTGTGACCTTCAAACCTACTTTTTGGGACGGTGATGACCTCTTATTGTTTGCTTTTTTGATTTTTTTTTTTTTCTTTTTATCCAAATTTTCCTTCTTTAAGGTGGCTCTTGAACATAGTCATCAGAATAGAAGTGAGAAAAAAGGCCATAAAATAAAGAAAAAACGATAAAAAAAAAAATCGAATGGAAAATAAATGAAAACTTAGTAGAAACATATCCGAATACTTCAATAGATGCTTTTTTAAAGTATAAGCATTAGTATAATGACTGCTTCATTATCCTAAAAAAAAAAAAAGGTGTATAATGAATGCTTAGTTGGATCTCAAGGGCAAGACAACATTTAAAAATGAAGATTTTTTGTTTCCATATAGTTTCTTTGGAGTTTTCCTTTAGGGCCTAATTAGTACAGTTTTTTTATTTTTTTAATTTTTTGGCTTAGAAACAAAAAAGTTAAATTTTTTCAGTTTTTTTTACTTTTATAAACGAAGTCTAGCAAAAAAGCTAAAAAGCTATAAAAAAAAAAATGAAAATTGACTGATTTTGCTTATAAGTCAAAAAAAAAAAATTTAAAATAAGTCTTACTAAATGGACTTCGTATTCAAAAAGTATAGGAACGCTTTTCCATAATTTTCAAAAGAACTTCATGCCGTTATTGGATGTGCTTGTGTGAAAGCACATTTTTCCATTACCAGTGAGGAGGATCTCAAATTTTGAGGAAAAAAAATTCGTCATATAAAATTAAAAGAAATTATAATACACTAATACAAAACAACTTCGATAATTTCATGGTTCTAATATTTGAATTCTCATGAACCGGAAAAAGCTCTACTAATGCTTTATTATGTAGGGAAACAGAGTTGTACTAGATTCCTTATATGTTTCTTTGCTTTTTTTTTTTTAATGAAGAAAAAAAAATAGAATTGTGTGGAGTTTATTACAAAAGAAATAAAAAAAAAAAGGGGAAACTTCACAAATTTATCACAATAACTAATTAGAGGCCTACACAAGCAAGAAGAATTAACAGTCAAATAAATGGTAATTTCAAACTCAAACGGACCGTTTGGGTGTCCCAAAATTGTGAATTGTATAATTTTGAATTGGCTCATTTATGAATTGTATAGTTGATGCTGTCGTGCATGTGATTGTATTTGTAGAAATGAAACAACTAAAAAAGCTACAAAATTTATCTTCCTTAAAAAAATTTAATCAGGTTATTTCTTTTGGAACACATATTTACATTGTCTAAATTTATCGGATGGAAACAATTTTGTTAAGCACCTACACAAATCTTGAATTAACTTATTATAATTAAACTGAAAAATTTTGCACAATCCAGCTTCTATATTTCAATATGTAGGAACACAATTGAAGAGAATTGGGAGTAATTTAGGGGGTTTTTCTATTTTCCTTTTTCCTTTCTCCTTTTTCCTTTTTGAAGGGACATTTAACTATTTAGAGAATAACCTTGGGGAATATTTAAATGGACTAAATTTTTTCTCTCTTATTAGACATAATAACTTGCTAGATGGATTGAAGGAGCACAACTTTTGGATTTTTTAAAATGTTAAAAGCCACAGAATTTGCGTTGATTTGGAGACTTTTTTTTTTTCTTTTTTGGAGGGAGATGAGATTGAGAGACAAGGATAGGAGTATTTTGGGAGTTATGAACCACCAAGTATTTTTCTTTCTTCATTTGTTTTAATTGGTACACGTTAAGAAATTGCATCATTTAATATTTACTAAAATTCACTTAAATTTAGATTTTAATAGGACAACCAAATATGCATTTGGCAGACTATTCAGAATAACAATGAAAATTAAAAAAGAAAAGAGAATTACAAAACCCAATGAACTTTTCGTTCAAAAATTTTGAAAATCCTAAAAAAAAATTTTGATGCCGTGAAAGAAAATCAAATGAATTTCTGAAAATTTGGGTCAAATTCAGCAAATGTTGGGGAACGTATCGAACCAAATAATTCAGAAGAAGAAAAAAAAGGGTCAAAGGACGTCATTGCCGACGACAATGGTAGAGCCTCTCATGCAATGTAAAATTGGGGATATGTAATGTAATAATAGGTTAAAAGAGCTTGAAAGAAATTTTTTACGAGCTTACCAACTACAATTATAGATTTCAACCAGGAGACCTTGAAAACTATATGAAGCAATTAAAGGGTTGTGTGGAAAATGAAAGTGATTGCCTTATCCCAGCAGTGGTTAAAAAAAATAAATAAATAAGAAACTGAAGCAGTGAGTGAATTGGGCATTAATAGCTATAGTTATACGATTACCGAGCAGTGCCTAAACTTGATACCAAAGACATTTCAGGGGCATTGCAAGATAACTTAAATGAGCCATTTGAAGCTTCAAATCAACTACAGCTGAAGGTACCACACTAGGAATGCATGCCAGGAAAAGTTGCCCACTGTCAAACATTTCAGCCGAAGTTTAATCCAAAAATTTCAGTTTTCCGCAAAATTATACATCTTCCGTATCTCATCGTATACGACAGAGAAGAAGACAGCAAAATAAACCAATTGGGTACCACTTAACATATGAAGCCAATGTTAAGCAACGTACACTTGAGAAAAACGTGTCCACAACCAAGCAAAAGATTCTTCGAAACTAAAGACGAGCGTCCTTAATTGAGTTCATTATTTGCCAACAAACAGCAAGAAAATTGAACCATTCTCAAGTACAAGACTAAAGCTGAAGGTTGAACTATTCTGAGTACAGAACTAAATCCCCATTTCGCTAGATATCCCTTGGATTAACTTCCTATGACTTTGATAAAACACTTCAACATTCAAAGTGAACCTCGCATTATTACTTCCCACAACATTCTGATCGTATACAAATGGCCCCCTAGATAAAGAAACATAAACAACACAGAGAAGAAGATAATCCCACTAGATTTTAGTCCTGCTTTGAGGAGGCTGTGTCTTGATGACAACCAGGACGCCTCTCCGCAAGTAATCGCTTTGTACTTTCAAGAACACCGAAGAATATTGAACCGCCAATGCCTATCCACAACACTCTTGGCCCAATGCCCTACAATGAATAACAAAATACCGTACTCGTAAATTTCTTGCTTCAGAATTTTATAGTTTTAAAAGAAAAGAAAAAATACTGAAAGAAGCTTGAGCCAAGTGCAGTATGAATACTGATGACAACAAGAATTCTAGATTTCCAATTCGTTATAACAACTTTATTTTCTTTTTTAAGTTATCAAAGTTTAATCGATCGAGTAGTCCTTTCAGGAAATGAAAGTAAATAGAAGTACGTACTAATCTGATGCTAATTCGCAAATCATAAATAAATAAAAAAATATTAATAAACTGATGCTATTATTTTTTACCAATATTACGCAAATATTAAGTATTTTTACAATTGCCTAAGGTTTCATACTTTTAGAGTCGTAACACAATAACCTCATTATCAATACTATTATATACATCATTTTCAATATATATTACCAAACAATTATTTATCCAATAATCTCCTATTTGGTTACGTAATCAATTTTATAAATTTCTTTATTGAAAAAACTCTTTCTGTTGTTATAATGGCGACCATAAAATCAATGCTAATTTCACAAGCAATTTGGTACTTTTGTAGGAAATGAAGAAGTGTTCACCTTGAAAACTCCATCTTATGCTATAAATGTTATATCAGTGGATGCTATTATTGTTTCATAACACTTAAGTCATCTTTCAATAATATATAATAAAATATTCCATTATTATATCACATTAAATAACTTCTCTCTTGCACACTTGAATTAGAATGCCCACCTATATCTAAACTTTGAACGATCACAAAATGGATATTTTTATATGCAACTTGTCTCGCACACAAAGGTAGTGTCTCTTATAATATATAATAAAATATTCTCAGGTAAATTACACTAACTACCCCTGAGGTTTTATGAAATGTAATATATTACCCCTCTTACACTAATAATTACAATGCATTCCTTGTCAGTGTTTGTTGGGGCCGGAGATTAACAGAAAATGTTAAATGAATTTTTCACCCTCCTTGTCAGAGTTTGTCGGAGCCGAAGATTAATAGAAAATGTTAAATGAAATTTTCACCCTTATTAACTCAAAGAATTTTCCTTTTAGTGCCATTTTGAAGAAATCTCTCTCTCTCTCTCCAACCACACCTTCCCATCCCACCAACCAGATCCGACCACTGCAGGCCATCACCATAGAGCACATCCCCACCCGTGATCGAACCACCACCTTCCCATCCCACCAACCAGATCCGACCACTGCGGGCCGTCACCATAGAGCACATCCCCACCCGTGATCAAACCACCACCTTCCCATCCCACCAACCAGATCCGACCACTGCAGGCCATCACCATAGAGCACATCCCCACCCGTGATCAAACCACCATAGCCAACCCATCAAACCACTAAACACCAAACC
This sequence comes from Euryodendron excelsum, assembly GCA_033060915.1. Taxonomy (NCBI): domain Eukaryota; kingdom Viridiplantae; phylum Streptophyta; class Magnoliopsida; order Ericales; family Pentaphylacaceae; genus Euryodendron; species Euryodendron excelsum. The sequence goes on from CM065385.1 coordinate 18,718,503, forward strand.
TGCCCCTCATTTCTCTCTCATACAACCATCACCATAATCTTCAACCTCCATCATTCTCAGATCTCTTTTTCATGAACACACACCCTACCATCCATTGAGGAGGTGGATGGCTACAAATAGGGGACGAAAGCTCATTTCTAACTATCAAGCAATCAAGCTTTGAGTGAGTATTTAAATGCTTTTGAAAAGTGCTCTCTTGTTCTCTTTCATCTCCTCCCTAATGGCAGCAATCTCAACTTGGAATGGCATCTTGGGAGCCTCCATTTGTGTCTTCAAATACTCGGCTATAGAGTTGAGGCCACCGTCGAGTTCCTCGATGCGTTTGTCTATCTCCTCAAAACTTGTCCCTACCATCGGCCACCGCAAGCTCCACGCTTGTGAGTCTTGCTTCCAAAGAAGACACGATGTCCCTTGACTTGTCCTTCCACCCTTTGCTAGCATTAGGATTAGGCTCCTTCTCTTGGCCAGCGCAAGCACACCACCAACATCGGTGACGTCCAAACCGGTTGCCATAGCTTAGCCTTCTCAAGCTCACAAATCTTGCAAAACCAAAGCTCTAATACCAACTATCACGAGCTTGGATATCGCACGCCTTTAACCGGTGCTATACTTAGACACTTGAACTACTTGTAGTGCCAAGTAAGCTTAAACCCTCACAAGATGAGCAAGTGAACAACCAAAAGGCTAAGTAAGCAAGAACACAAGAAAGAGAACGAGAGAGCACTCCTAAAGAGAACCTAAATACTCACTCAAAGCTTAATTGCTTGATGGTTACAAATGAGCTCTCCTCCCCTATTTATAGTAATCCACCTCCTTAATAAATGTTTAAGATCTATTTGATCTAATGGTGGGGAGAGTCTTTAGAATTCTCTATACAAATATCTTAGATATTTACAAAGCTTCTGTAGGAAGCTCACCCTATTCTAGAATGCTCCACTTATGTACACTTGTGTGGAAGCTTCTAGAATCACTATAGGCTTCCCTCTCCTTTCTAGAATACTCCACACATTCTCCATGTGTCGGAGTTTATAGAATATTCTATAAATCTTTACAATTGAGCTCTCTTACTTAAATGCCCTAAAATAACCTAGAACCTTCTAGGCTTGTGGTGCCAATTGAGCCTCCAAGTAATATAGCACCCAATGGGTGATAAAGTGGGCAGGCCGTGACAGACTGCTGTGATGGTGGTCGTGAGTGATCCAAACACCATCAACGCCTCCACCCATGGATTATCTAAACCTTTAAAAATTATATTAAAGGCAAACCCATTGTCATTAAAGATTCCCGTCTAGGGTTTTATCAATTGTAACTATAGGAGACAGAGGAGCCATGAGACGAGCCATGAAAGAACTGTTGGTTAACACTGGCGTTGGAGACTGTGGGCGACGACGTCGATGATCTTGTTTGGGTCTAGTGAAGAAGAGATAGAGAGTGAGAAAGAGGGAAGAGAAGAAAGGGAAGAGGAAGGCGGCAGCGGCTGCGATTGCAGTGTTGGTAGGTAGGGTGTGTGTAGGTGATGAGAGAGAGGGACCTGATTTGGTTAGTTAGTTGTTTATTTCATTCGGGTTTGTGATTAATTATTTAATTAATTAACTATTTGTTCTTGTGAGTTGTTTGATTAGGTTCAATTAGTTAATTATTTGATTGGGTTTGTTAATTAATTGTTTGGTTTTGTTATTGTTTGATTAGTTTTTTAATTATTTATTTGATTAAGTTTGGCATTCAACTATAGGCGCGTTCAATTTTTGTTTTATTTTTTGCATAATTAATTTAATTATGCTGTTAATTATATTACAAAGTAGATTAGGAAATTATAGTTGTTCATAACTTGATCTAGACAACTTCGGTTTGTTGAATAACGTTGGGAAAGGGGAATCTGTTACTAAATTTGAAAAAGAAGGAAGTGCAATGTAATTATCAGTATGTGAGTAGTATCTTACATTTCGTGAAACGTCAAAGGGTGATCAATGTAATTTACCCAATATTATTTTGGTATACAATAAATGAGATTTGTTTTGTACACATCATGCATGTCATGGGTGGAGGTAGACAATAGCAAATAGTACCGGGAAAGTTAATTATAAAAGTGAAAAGCAATATTTTTAGTACGTTAAATGGGACAATAGCCCCCACATGCCCTCACGGTAAATCCACCCTTGGAGAGTAAGAGATTTCATTGCCTTTATTTTTCTTATTTTTGAACTATTGATTTCTTCCTTTTTCAATTTGGATTGCTAGATCAATGTTTTAGACACTAGATGCAAATTTTTTATCAAACTATTTTTAGCAAAAACCATATTTAAGAAATTTATTACCTGATGACGTAATATTACAAAAAATTATTAATCTTTTTAAGATTGATGGGATCAGGTAAACCCACTCCTTACCATCCGGCACCATCTCTGTGTAAAGGGGCGGGTGTAAACACGCACATCAATTTGTTTATATATCTATGGGAGGATGGTCAGGTCATTTTTATGCCCAAAATCATATGCTTTATGTTTAACCTTTTAGGGGAAGGCCATGTTTCTGTGTTCTAAAGCATGTCTAGGTTTCTTTCTCCTTTTTACTGATTTACTACTGTCAATTTGCCTTTTCATTGGACATCAAATTCTCCCTCTCTGTATCCTTTCCTCGTCTCATCAATGGTGTTGTTTCCATTTGAAAAAGAAAAAGATGATGCAAGGGAAGAGAAAAACCACATTAATATTCTATTTGCAATGTGTAAAAGGAGATATGAGGAACTCATACCTTCAACAGAGCAGGAGGTCCTTCTTCCCTGACAATAGTTTGAACACAATCAAAGATCCCTTTATATTGGTTTGCCGATCCCTGTAGATGAAAATGGTTTCCCCATAAAAGCTTGCCAGCTGTCATTAACATACTTGTACACATGCATGCATTGTGTATTCTCTTTCAGGCAGGCATGCACTTAGATGACACAAAATAATGCAAGTCCCCTGATTGGCCATACCTGAACCATCAACCTAGTCTTGATCACATCAAGAGGTGTGGTTATAGCCCCAGTTACTGCACCTAAAGAAAAACAACAAAAAGTTAGCTAACAGAATAGTTCATATAAACAGCAGAGCATCACATTTTCATGCATACAAAAGAGTCTTGTGACCTTGCACTTCCAATGCCTCATATAACTTGAAGGTTTTGTAATTGTATTCATAGACTTCAGACTTTGAAGCACATCACATATGAGTAATTGGAGAAACAAGTATCATATGTGAAAACATAATACAAAATGACTACTACCATGAGCAAAATCAACCAGCCTCTTTTGCTAAAACCTGAAAAGGGAAAAGTGAATAAATAGATGAATCGAACAAATACATGCATATATCTCTTGGTGTCATAATTTTCTAATTGACACCTGGTTTCTTTTTTTTTTTTAATAAACATTAGTAGATATAAAAAATAATAAAAAAGTGAAAGGTTTTGTACTACTACCAGTTCTTACTCTTCAGAGAGACTATACAGGGCCACATGAGAAAGTTACTAGACTTAATATACTTCTCTTATTTAATTTTTTTTTGTCCGTATAGCAAAATTGGTTAGTTCTGACTTCAAGGTTCTGACATAGTGTAACATGCACACTCATGCAAATTCAAAGGATGTAAAACACGCTAAGCAACAACCAGGTGGTTGCCAAACTCTGTTTGAAGACGGAACCTTCATGCCAAAAAAAAAAGTACTCCATATGCAAACTATTTATTTTGCTTTTAGCTTAGATATTGTTTTTAGTGACTCCTTGAAAAATAGATAAATTAAATTCATATATTTCTTGAATGTTTTATTATTAGGAGCTATTAAGAAAACCTTCCTAATTCTTCTGCATATCAACTCATGTACTTTACCTTCTTGCAACATAATTTTACCTTCACTAATACGAAATTATTCATAACATCTCTAAACACTATGTGCACACTAATTGGGCACATTACACATCCAATGAAATTTACTGACTCTGTAGAGCTTTACTTAATATTCAAAGGTAGAATTCCATCATCATGAATGGGTCCATTACAAAACACGACATCCTCTGATGGATGATGGTAAAATTTGGAAGAATGGCACCAGTGACAAACCCAAGGTGGCATTCTTCTGTAAGGATAAACATGTTGATCTGTGATCACATACCATGGCTGGAAATAACTTATCAAATAAAAAATAAAAAATCATACCATGGTTAATAATAGGTACTCTAAAAAGTTCTGAAATTCAAATTTTGGTAATATGTCATATAACAACACTCAGAATCGGTGCATTAAAAATGGTAGAAGAATATCCAGATTTACAATTTCTTTATAATCCTGAAATTATTGAAGATCCCGTCTACTTCTAATACTTCCACCCCTATGGGGAGAGATTTTGTTAATGAATTATTGCAGCAATGTAGGTAGGTTTTATTCCTTCAATTATTTTCCTTAAAATTTAAGTAATTCATATACTTAATAGTAGTTCTACTTTTCCTCAGTTTTTCACAAGTACATCCATCCAAGAAAAGATATTCCCAAAGTGCTTGAAAAGCCAAAGTTCCTCTTTAGGGGATCCCTACTTCTTCCTTTTTAATACTTCTAGTCTTTTATGCTCACTGGAACCCAAAACAAAAAACACATATATGAAAAATAAAAAAGAAAGAAAGTGCTTTAGAGCCATGTCTACTAATCATTGCCAAAAAGCCCAAAGGAAGAATGCGAAGTTTTAGCTTGACAATAAGTATAAGCTATATAACCTAGTACACTTTAAAGTTGTAATAAAACTTAAATTATCCCCTCCGTCCAAGTTTCATGGAGCCAATCTCTTGTATCCTATGTTACCTAGACTCATACACGGCTAAATTTCATATTTTATAAATACTTCTTTTAGTTATTTGAGGTAAAATAGTGTTTACAAATCACAATATATATTTTATGCATAAAGTAGAAGTCGTATGCATAATTCTATAATGAACTCAATTATTTATACATTCTTGTTGGATGCGTGTCCAACTAGCCACATCGGACACATATCCCATACCCTTTTCCGAATGTTAAGTGTTCGATATAGGTACTTTACAAATTTAGAAGAGCCCAGGTAACATAGCTTGTATCACATGCATTTTGCAACAGTATGCATAAAACTAGTACTTATTATCTTTCCCTTTCTTCTTTTATTTCTTATGTGTTTCCCTTTTCCTTTCATGCATTGTTACTATAATAACAATGCTAGGATTGAATTAAGCTCTGCAACCAAATTGAATCTCAAAGGGCCAAAAACAGGTAAGAGGCGTGGTTTGGATGGGCTTTGGGGGTGGGGGGTGGAAGCATTCATTTGTAGAATGTAAAACCATGAAAATATCTTGCAGAAATGTTCTGATATGACTCAAAGAACTCCAGACTGATGAAATGGAAAAACAGGCATTTGGGTGTAGAATTACCAGCAAAAGCACCAATCATAGCATTCTCAGGATCATTCAGATCTCTCTTTGCCTGCCAGACAGGAAAATGCAGAAAAATTTACTAACTGCACAAAGTTCCATGGGTACAAGTTCATCAACTGCTTACATGCAACCCCGACCAGGGGGTGGGGTTTGAGCAGTGGCCTTTCGCAATATGGACTATATGAATTGTTAATCATTAACTTGGCTATTTACACTCATTTGTGGAAGTACAAAAGCATAAGAATAAAGTGTCAGAAATTTATCAGGTGACAATCATAGGTGAAGGGAAAAGGATCAGGAGGAGGGCCACTTTCCTCTACAGCCCGAGTTCCTGAAATTTTTGAGATGGAGGTGTCTGTTTAACTTGCTACAAATCAGTCACGTTATATCCTATAAAGTCATGCCATGTCAGTATCAACAATAAGAGGAATTGGGATCCAGAAACAGTAAGAATTGAATTTGTTTTGATGGCCTTCATCACTCAAAATATCTTCAAAATGATTATCACCATAGGCTATTGAATTGAGAGAGATGATTTCTAGTTTGTTCAATCTAATAAATAGGATATATCAAATCATATATCCAGGTAGTTTTCCTTTTTGCTGATGTAATGTTGCTTATCACAAAATCAGCAAACTTTGCATAGCTGACATTCTATCAAACTCTATGGCTACATGTTCTTAGTTTAATATTATTAATGAATTGTGTTTTTTATGAACTTTTAAGTTTAGTATTGTTAATGAATTGTGTTTTCCATGAAGTTTTAATACGAGCAAGGTCACATGGTGGCATGATTTTGGTAACATGCTCAAATCACGTACATCACTTCTCATCTAACTGTTTAAATTGTCCAAAAAGAAAATATTTTTTTCCCTAAGCCCTCTATCGTGTGTTATGTCCTACTCTTACCCTCGACTTACTGAGAAAAGTACATAACATGGTCAATCAGATAGTACTATTGTTAATTTGGATATTCGCATAAAATATGGAAGCCAGAGCAAAGACTAGTTGCTGTTATTTATGCAAGATTCCCGGATTGCTTTAATTATTTGTATTGGAGATGCATGTTTTTATAAAGAACTTTTTTTTTCTCAAAGAACTTGTGTGTAAAGAAGAAATAACTAAGGATATCATTGGAATTTATTTATTTAAACTAGTAAATAAGAGAGAAGCTAAAAAACTAGCAAAAATATTCTGAACTTAGTAATTAGCACATGAACTCTTGAGGCAAGTCAAAATATGCTACAGCATGGGCAGTCATTGAGGAGGCCCCCTATGATAGCGAATTCAAGTCCAAGTTTGCCAGTGGTTACTATAGTACTTTCATCAGTTCAGTAAGGAACTTGCCACTTGAATGGAACAGATAAATCAATCCAACACAACCACCATGAAGAAGATAGTGAGTGAGATAATTACCTGTGCAGTAGGGGAAATGATGAAATAAGTTAAGAACGCATATAAATCGAGGTGCACACTATACCAACGTAATAGACATTTAAGAAGGAAAAAAGATGAATAAATCTTTTACCGCCAGCTTATAACCTATCCGAAGCTGCTCATATATGCAGAACTGGATCGCATCAAATGGCAAATCACGCAATAGAAATGATCCATATCCCTATAATATCAAAAACAAAGGTCATGGCGCATGCACAACATCATATAGAAAATTCTTACATGACATTCACATTAGATGAAATATCCATGTATAACTGAATGCAAAACAACAAAATTCCAGAGCAATTCTCTTGTACCAGCAAAAGTCTTAAATCTTAGCAGGGGAAGAAGAAAAACTTGGAAAGAAGAATCTTAACAAAGACTCGGTGTTCGAGGCACCTTAAGTCTATGAAGAGATGATAGGAGGAAAAGACTACATACCGCATAGAGACCTTTGAAACCCTCCTTGGAAACGATAAGGTGAACAGCATCTGGAGCAGAAGCAAATTGCCTGGTCTGCATCCTTTGTTTAACAACCTGCAAAGTGTCAGAATAAAAGAAAAACATCAAAAGATAAAAAGAAAATAACTTTAGAAAGCAGTTTAAGAACATAAAATGCACAAATGAACTTATCTACCTCTGTTGGAACTCGGATAAGAGAAGCAGCAATCCCTCCAATGGCACCTGCAGTCTACATGAAATTGGGGACCCTTTGAGGAAAGAATAGAAAGATGGCCCATCAGGTGGACAGAGAAAATTACTTCCAAAGCAAATAAAGAAGTTTAACATAAGGTAAACCTATGCACCGTAGACACTTAGCAGTATCATATCGAAAATATATCAGGCTTTTTTTCCTTTTTTTTCTTTTTCAATTTTTTTGTTATGCAGAAATTTAGTTAAATCTACATAAGGGTAAAACTCCCTGATCTCATCTGTCTTTAACACACAAGGGACAGGCAAGACACGGATATCCCCAAAACGGTTAGAATCCAAGGCCCATTGAGTGAAATTGTGGCTGCAAAATTAGCAGATTACTTTGAGAATGCCCCAATAAGAAAAGTCAACAAAGATAGATAACAATGATTTAGATGGATATTGGGCACCAATAGTTACCCTATACTCCCAGTCCCAAGATATGTCCCTGATATTCTGAGACCTATTCCCATTTTCACATTGATTTCTCTCTTAATTCAAGTAGGTAGCTAATACTTCTCAGATACTGTTGCACACATGTACGCATCCATCAGATGTCGAAATTAGACACTTCTAGTACAAAAAGCAGACTACAAGTCAGATGGCCTAACAGTTAGTTCGAATACATTAATGAATATTAAGCGAGATATTATGAAGATAAATCAGAATGTCTCCAATCTACATAATACCTCACGAGTTATCTACTATGAAACTCAATATATTTAATGATTTACCAATCCATAAATATATGAGTATTTATCATAACTTCAATTCATTTTTTCTGTATATTCATTGTTTTACCTCCCACATCCATTTCCTATTTCTCAAAAATAGTCAGTCTAGCATACATGCATGATGGCACCTTCATGCCCTACATCTGTATCCATGCTGTCATGTAGAGGCAAATCAATTATACAGCCAAATTGTCAAGCAAAGTCGGGTCGAAAGCCACTAAAAAAATTCAGGAGAGACATCCAACAGGTTGAGAGGTGTTTGAAAATCTTATATGTGGTAGATACATAGAGAAGTTCTAGACCACAGAGTGCAGGCCAATCAGTATGGTAGATAAATTTCTATACCAGAGGATAGCTGTTATATGAGATATTGCATAAATAACCACCCTACTGGAATTGTGTAACAATAATCAATTATCAAGTATATTTTCTATAGCACCGCAAGGACAAAACCTCTTGTGAAGGCTGCTCAAGTCCAATGTTCTTAACCAATGCAATACAATAACCACCTAAGCAAATGGTACAATCTCTCCACTGTGATAAAAACCTTCATATTCCACTAATTAGGTCAAAACTGTATTTCATATCACCCACCAGTGGTGTGTCTTAGTCAATATAATAGTATCATGAAGGGACAAGAGAAAAAACACTTACCAGATGAGCTACAGCACTAAGATTTTTGGGGAAAATCTTCAACAATTTCTGCTTTGTGGGTTCATAAACACCAACAAACATTGCAGAAGCCCTGTGAACCAAAGAATTATCATCATAGGCATTGAAATATATCTATATGAATCTGGCGTCTACGTTAATAACAGTGCCAACATTATTAAGGAAGGGTAATATGGGCAAATGATGTTAAAAAATTTTATTTTCAAACAATGACACATAAATTAGGACTTCCAAAGATGAAAAGTAAGATGTAAAATGAAGTGGAAGAATATCAAATACGCGGGCAACATTGTTCGAGTCTTGACGCCTCCATAATAATATAATGCATCATTGTGTTTGAGGCCCACTCACGAGGGGAAAGTTGACACTAATGAACCGCATGTCAATCATTGCATGTCAATCATTAGTAGATTTCCCTCTGCAACTTAAGCTCTCAGAGAAGGCAGTCATTACCCAAAAAAGGGAAGGAAAAAAACATAGTAGGGAACAATATTAGAGTCAAAAGGCTTGGTTATCATCACAACATAACAAATGAAGTTCTGAAGGAATTGAAGAAGTCACTTTTGTTGAAAAGTGGTCAATAACGACACTAGTGCACGTGCAGTAGTGCACATTCTGATCCTAAATGTCGTTTGGTACCACAACATATTGCCCATTCATATCAGCTTTTGTGTGGCCATTGTTGATACAGGGTAATTTATCTGTAGTAAATAAAATCATAGTCATATCGGAAGACACAAATTAATACAGTACTGTTATGTTACCGTAATTGTCCACGTTGGCCAATATGGCCATTATAGCAATAAATTTTTCATTTTTCATTTTTCATTTTTCTCCTATTTTCTCTATGAGTATGATTATTCCTTGAACATTTAATTCTAGAGTTATATAACATCATTCTAATCTAGATATTTTTGTAATTGGGTTAAAAATTTTAAAAAAATGGATTTGATAGGTAATTAAGTATTTTTTTTCTTTAGTGAGTGAGTAGTATTATTACTGAAAAAAACGAGATTATACAATGGAACTTGAGACAAAATCTGGTACACAACTCTCAAGCAATAGACAACAAAGTGCACAAACTTACCCTAAAAAATAAATGTCTTCCAACATGATTGGTTAGGTAAAACCAAACACAACTAAAGGTTTAAGAATCTTGGTAGGAAAACATTGAACACAAGCAAGTAATGAAACACGCATGCACAAGATTCATACTCAAAAAAAAAATTTCTTGTGTCCAAAATGCACAAAAATTAATATGGGGAAACAATTTCAACACAAAATTCTTCACAACATTCTTTTGGGTGTGTCTCGTGAATTCATGAATCAAGGAGATATGGATGTTGGTATGAGAATGTAATGTATTAACCAGTAGTATTGTCGTATTATTTGTATTTCCATTGTACCAACTACCAAATATGGACAAAAACTGACTTACATTTGTTTTGCTCTTATGAATTATCTATTCTAGTAACATTAATATTTATTTTAGATAATGAAATTAAAATTATCTTACTAGCTGAAATTCTTCACTTTTTTTTGCTCTAAGAACCAACATATAACGTAATACCATTTAAACGAACATGTTTTTAGGTGCTACAATGTTCATTAGAAACCATTATAAACATTGAAATTATTATAAATAGGGTCAAAACATACTTATCAATGAGTTTTTTTGGTGTTTGCTAGTACTTGAAAAATTTCCCGAGTTCGGTTTCCAATTCGCCTTACACATTGTTGATACTCACAATACCATAACACAACGATTGTGACCGTTACACCTGCCGATACAGCCATTTAAACCATGACTTGCACACACGCAAACAGATGTTTAACTTCAATTAAACAAAAATCTTGACAAAACCCCAGAATTATTATGAACGATTAACAAAAGTTCAAGTTATTGCCTTGCCCTAATTTATCCCCCACTGCCACCAAAACAAAGACTAAACCCTCATCTAGTGTCGTACATTGACGAATAAAAGAAAAGTAATACAAATGAAGCAAAAACAAAATAAAATAAACAATTATCATATAATTTTAATGAATCAAAGCAAGAACAATTCCATCTCTGGCAAGAAATTTAATTTTAAACAAACATGCTGAATATAAGCATTACAATAGTAAATGAAGAACCAAAACCATATAATTTATGCAATTAATTTTTCATTTCATTTCTGTACTAGAAGAAATCACCACAAAGCCCATAATTGATTCCACTTTATTGGAGTAGACTCCATGCAGTCAATAACATACAAGACCTAATACCACGAATAGTGAAAGAGATTCAAGCATAACACCACCATCAAAACAACTTAATTGTTCTCTAAAAACACTCAAAATTCTGATCCAGGATGACCAAGAAACTGCTTCATCTTACGTCATTGAACGCATGCTGAAGTTGGAAGCACTCAAAGAGGTGAAGAGAAGGACCAAATATCATCTACATTATCCCAATACAGACAGAATGTGAAAGCAAAAACTAATATCCCACACCAAAAAATCCAAGAGCACAAAATTATCATGAGGTTCACCGAGCACCAAATTTATTTTGTCTGTGCTGTGCAATGCGCATAACCACTTCCCCCTGGGAAATTGGAGGGACAAAAAATACATCTACATGACAATGGCTCATGACCATATTAGCATCAAGTGTGTGAGTTTGTGATCTGGAAATCCTGGTACAATGGCTGATTGCAAAACTGAGTTCATGATATCGGGAAATTTTAGAACCAATTCCAACCTCATAATATTTTCGTAACATCAGATACTGACAGTCAATAGCCCTATTTAGGGATAAAGATATTGTTCATGGGACAAAACATACAAAAAGAAAAAGCGAAAAGAAAAAAAAGAAAGAAAATGAACTTTCATAGAAAACTCCTCAAAAACAGAAAAAAAATGTCGCAGAATAGACAGAAACAATGTCACACCAGAGCACCATACATGAGTAAGAGGAGCTGAGGCTAGTGTAATACATATGGACTCCACATTAACATGAGAATACTTGGATTACATATGAAAAGACTGGAAGCTCATGGAAGTAATCAGTTCAACTTGCACTTACGGTAGGACACCAGCAAGATTTCCAGCCAGTCCAGAATAAAGCCCCTTCAAGATTATTTTTCCTCCACCATGCGCTGCCTATAACAAGAATTAAAAGGTAAAGTCAACTAAAGTGCTACAAACTCGCTACATAATAGTATCAATCATAACAATAATAGAATGTGTAAATGGTTGGTAAAAGGAAAAAGATGCGTTAAATACACCCGTTACGGGGGTTTGGTACACTTTCTATCAAATGGCCTCACATTTGGAGGATGAGGCATTGTCACAGGAGTCAGAACATTTTCTGTATCACTTCAAGTCCCGAAATAGAAAAGTCAAAAATTGGCTATATAAAAAAGATTACGATGTCAAAAAGCTTAAGAACAAGGGACTATTCTGGTGAAAGAAGTGAATTTCATGTCTTTGATCCACAGGTGTAGTGCAATCAAGAGGCTAGAGCAATGCAACTCAGATAAAGTGGTAGATTAGATGTCTAGCCAGAGATAATGATAACACTCCTCTCATTCACGAGTCAAGCCAAGGCATCACACTGAAACATCAAGCCATGACTGGTACATAATATTATGAGGCAAAGTTCATAATGTTCCTTTTCAAATCAGCATAAATATACCCGTACAGTTGACCTGCCTGCAGTCGTGTCTTTATTGTATCAATTGGGTATAAAGCTGTTTCAACAACAACGCCAGCCATCCCGCCTGCTATAACACCCTCTGCAGGATTCCCCACAATAGTTAGAAACATGAAAACTACACATAGCATATCTGTCCACTCTAGCATCAGTAAATGTAACAAACCAACAATATTAGGATAAATTCTCCCTTCAAGGAATCAAGAGTGAAAATTGTAGCAATCAAGCATTATTTGAGACAGAAGAAAAACTTTTCTTCGTTCCAACATTCCGGTTGTGGTATTTTACGTGTTTCATTGTTGACAGTCCAATATACTTCAAATTTACTGTAGACACCAACTCAGGCAACTGTGGTGACTGATTATTCATTTTCTATGGGAAAGGGTGCTTCAAAATGGTCATTCAAGACCTGTAACCATGCCTTTCAGAGAAATTGACACAATTCACCTACCAAACACTTGAATAAACTGCATGCCTAGGTAATAAGAACTGATAGTGATTAAAATCTTTATTGTTGCTTTGACATATATCTATTTGTCCTTCAAGCAAGATCCAGGACCATTTTATCACTTAATTACTGTTGGTTTTCCGCGTACTCTAATTAGCAATTCTAGTTCGTAGAATACTAATTCTGCTTTTTCATTCATCGAAACTTGCTTATGAGACCATGCCTTTACTGTCGATGCAAGAGATCTACTAACAGAGATAGGTTGTTAATACACTATTTTCCCTAGTTGGAAAAAGATGTATAAATTCAAGGTTTATGTTTTGATTCTTGTATTTTGATGTTATTTCCATATTAACCAAAATGAAGTTGTACCTTTTGTAATCAATATGTTACAATAACAATATTTCCTCTTACAACATAAATTCTTCCTTCAGAATGCTCTTTTGTTAATGAACCTTTACTTATCAAAATAAACAAATAAATAATCTCTGCCCTTTAAATTTTGTTTTGTCATTGTTTATAGCAATGGTAAAAGCTTGTACGTAATCCGATTCCCATACAGCACCTTCAGGATGGGGACCAAATGCTAGGTGAGGAACTTCTCAGGCCTTTAAGCATCTACATACACTTTTGGAGTTTGAGCAGGAAATCCTGCTCAAACTTATTGTCTTTAAGTCAGTGTACGGCATTCAATACACATTTTCAGCTCAGATTCAACTCCAACAACAACCATTGAAAGAACATACCAAATAAAATTCGTAAAAAATCAAATGGCTTGTCTTCTCCTGCGCTGACCGATGAGAAAAACCTTTTTGTTTCCAACTGTACATTTCGTACTTTCCCGGTCGATGCATCTGCAAAACCAGATCACCTGCTCAAAGAAGCAACGAGAGAAATACAACACAAAATTACTGAGGTAAACTTCAACCAACATCAAGTCGGACTCTAAGATAATTCTTTACAATATGTCATATGGGAATTGTAAGTTTTTGAAGAGCAATTGTCAATTTATTTTTCTACACGCTCTTACTATAGAAGAATCAAGAACCTAATACAAGTTCCTTGTCACTGAAATTGCAGATCCAAATAATGTTTCTGCATTGACTTTGGTAACACTAAAAGATAGATTCTTACTAAGAACAAAGACAAGATAACAACTCGGTTCATTGTAACTCGCTTTATTTGTAGTGAACCAGTGATATAATTGTTAATAATAATTTTTAACTTCATCATTTTGGAAGTTTATAGAAAAAAAGGCAAAAACATATCCCTGAAAATCTTTAAGATGCCGAGAGTTTGTATTCCTCCAGTTGGTGAAATGATGGAAGCCTAGAGCAACTGAACTAGCAGTTAATAAATCCTTCATCTGAAAGTGACTGAATAACTAAAATAATAAAATGCTATTAATGAACCAGGTTAGAGGATACCATATTGGAACAAAGGGAGATTCAGTAAAGTGGATGAAACACAACATGCTCAAGAATCAGACAAAGAACTCTTCTTTTTTTTCTTTCTTTTTTCTGTTTTGGTGGGAAATGAAAAAATTAACTCTCTGGAAAAATATACATCCTTGAACATCCTTTTTATTCAACCATCTAGTGCCCAAAGGTAAGTGACTACGAGTAAATACTTTTTATCTTACCCTTTTCAGTACACCAACTTGCTAAAATATCTGCAACATTACTTGTTTCCTTGTGCAAGTGTACATTCTTAATCAACAAAACTTCCCCACAGCTGTAAAATGTGATAAACCAAGGTCTCGTTTTCAGACAAACATCTTCAGCTCTAGTTAAAATGCTCTTAGCATTCAACGAATATGAAGTAGTAAGCATTTTATTAATTCCACTGCCCACAGGTGGCTCCATGCCAATCTTGATGGCTTCTATTTCATGCCAGAT
Organism: Euryodendron excelsum; assembly: GCA_033060915.1. Classification (NCBI taxonomy): domain Eukaryota; kingdom Viridiplantae; phylum Streptophyta; class Magnoliopsida; order Ericales; family Pentaphylacaceae; genus Euryodendron; species Euryodendron excelsum. The sequence goes on from CM065385.1 coordinate 18,733,513, forward strand.
GAGAAGTTCCTATGCACATTAGAAACTTATATTTTGCCACCTTTTGCAACTATGAATTACACATCATCTATGATACATTTTTCATCTCCTCATGAAGTAAGTAGGATGCAGTATCCATAAAATGGTAAACTGAGACATCTTCAGCTCTAGTTAAAATGCTCTTAGCATTCAACTAATGTGAAGCTGTAAGTATTTTATTCATTCCCTTGACTACTGGTGGCTCCAAGTCAATCTTTAGGGCTTCTATTTCATGCCAGATGAGAACTGCCTCTGCACATCAGCCTCGAAACATGAAACCCTTATGGGAGGAGGAATTGCAAGAGCCTCCCCGGAAGAGCAGGATCAAGATCTGGTGTCGAACAAGCAAGTAGGTGTCACTGTTTAGTAATATACATTTGTCATCTCCTCGTGAAGAAAGAAGGAATTCCTAAAATCCTTCAGTATCCATAAAATGATAAACTGAGGCAGCAAAAGCAATTTAGTCCATCCACAAAACGATAAAAGAAGGCTTTGCAAATGTGGAATCCTCAAGGTAACTTTTGGAGTTCAGCCAAACACAGCCATAAAAATTCCGCTCATCATTTAGTTCCGCTCATCGTTTATCTGTTAGTGCTACCATCATTTAGTTGGATAGTGAAAGGTTATAATGCTAGACATATTGGATTGCATTTATGTAAGATTCCTTGCAATGGCTTGAGCAACTGATAGGCAATTAAAAAAAGCAAAAAGGTTCAAAGTCAACTCCTGCACTTCAATGAACAAAAAACATTGGACATATCAAAATTTGAAATTTATATTAATTCCTGAAATAAGACTAAGAAAGCTGAACAAGACGTCGCCTTTGATTTGTATATATAAATATTGCGAAGCGCTGCAACAGAAAGTATGTAGCATTGTGTGCGACAAGTAATATTTCAGTTTCTTGTATAAGTTTAATCTTGTGACATTTTTGTTTGATGTTATGCATGCTGATGAGTTAATTTTACAACCTTTGCTCAAGCATCAAATTTTTGGTATTCTATACAATATCTCTTCGCCTATACATACACTAGAGATTAAGGATTCACAAAAATTTGGGCTCACATAAAACAATCTTTTTCATAATACCACTCGTCACTGAAAATTGGCAAGAATTTCAACCATACACTATGCACAAAATCTCCAATAGGCGAAATATTATAACAATTGAAATATCACTTTAGTCGAATAGTGCATGAATACCGCAAAAATCTAAAAAAGACCCACAAGAGGCTATGTTGAAGAGTTCTGCCTTACCAATGCTCTATATAGTATATATATACATACATTTAGACTATATCCAACTGCTGAAGTTGCAGATTATAAAATCTTCATTAATCTGTAATTGTTGAAATGAAATTCACTGTCATGAAACTCGAGCAATGGCTACCCAACTAGAGTTACAATTTTACTGAAGAATAGTCTCAGAAGCAAAAAAAAAAAAAAAAAAAACGTTTCCAATTTCTGATCAGATGTCAAAAAATCAGCTTACCTGATGAGAGCATCGACGAGCTTTTCGAGTCCAGTGCTAAAGTTAGAGGACCCATCAAGGTCCAAACAAAGTATATACAGCTACAGAATCAACTGAAATTGATCAAAAAATGGCTCAGCAACAAACCATTTGATACAATTTTAAACTAAAACCACCGACAGAAACATATAACTAGCATAGCATAGTAGCATACATATGCGTTTTTATGTATAGAGAGAACCAGTGAGCAGTGTTGTAATTCAAGTTTCTATGGAATTGTGGGTAAGGTGAGAGAGAGAGAGAGCTCTGTTTGGGACTCGTTTGGTTGGTAGTAAAATATCTAACTCAAATCACTTGGGAATTCTTAGAGTTGATGTGGTTGGCGGACGGTAACCTACCATGGGGCTGATGGCCCACTTTGCCTAAATAAGTTTATCTATTATTTACGAGGTTTGAATTTTGAAATTTTTTTTACGCGCACTTAGTTTTATTAATAAATTTGAGAATTATATTTAAAACTCAGTATATCAAACTTGAAATATAAATAAAGTAATATATCTTTATATATTAATATTTTTATGTATTTAGAAATTATATTATTTGATATTATTTTTGATAAATATTTTTAAGTGAAATAGGCAAGTTTGGAATTTAATTTTTATTTTGGACGGTATGGAATTTGAACTTAGGCTCAATGAAAAAAATTTAGTGTAAATTCGGCCGACCAATATTCACCTGCCCTGCATATCCAACAATATATATATATATATGTATATTCTGATAACAAAAAAAAATGGAGAGGGTTGGGTTTGGACAACCTAGGAAGGGGGGTGTAGGTGGGGATTTACGTGACAACTAACAAGTGGTGGTGTTAGGGGTAATGATCGGTGGGTGGTGGGGAGAAGTTTTAATAAGGGTTGATAACTGGGTTAACCAACTGATGGGTAGCTTGGTCCACTTATGAATAGATTGGGATAAACTACTAAAAAAATGAACCTTTTGCTTCGGAAATTTTTACGACAGCAAAAAACTCGACGCAGAAGGCCGTCGCAAAAACCTTTTGCTACGAACATTTGCGACGGCAGGTTATGGGGTTGCATGTATAACTTTTTTGAAACAAGTATTTACGACGGGATGTTAGCCGTCGCTAAAGATATTTGTTGCGACGGGATTTTGCAACGGCGAAGCTGTTGCAAAGAATTTAATCAAAACAGCGTTGTTTTGATGTAATCAAAATGGCGTCGTTTTGATTAAAATTCTTCAGCCCGCCCTTCTTCTTCATTTCCCCACATTTTCCTTGTAAACCCTAGCCGCCGCGGGGAGTTTCAGTTCTCTGTGATGTTCCCCTATAGATCTCTCTCTCTCTCTCTCTCTCTCTCTTGATCCCCCTCTCTAATCACAGAATCACCACCTCCTCTGCTACGTCGCACTGCCACCGGCTCCTTCGCTGCGCCATCACCAGCTCCTCCGCTGCGCCATCACGACCTCCTTCGCTGCGCCGCACTACCGCGTCCTCTGCTGCGCCTTCACCCTCTATTGCTCTGCCTCCACCTCCGCCACACCACCACCATCTCCTGTGACTCAAGGTATGTTCTCCTGTGTCTCTTATTATTTGCATTGCATCTTTCAAATATATTCCTTGGCTACACTTCAAAATTCAAGAACCCAAAGTAATGAAAGAGATAATAAAGCAATGAAACTGGTCTTTTCATGGCTTTGTTAGAAACAAACTCAATGTCATGTCTTATGGATACATTCAATACCAATCTTTGGGTATTAAACGAGTAGACATCAGGTTTCAATACCAATGAAACTGGTTGCTTCTTTGTTTCTATTCTTATTAGGCTATGGGCGTAGCCATGCTCACTGTGTACATATAATTCTGTGTGCATCATTTTGTGATTGGTGTTGGAAGACTTGATAGAATAAAGTTCAATTCTGTCCTAAGTTACCAAAGGAGTGTTGGATGGTTCAAAAAATATTTTTGACATACCAAATACTGATGAGGTAGCCTTTATCATTCCAAGCCCCATGCAACAATCAATTTATGGAGAGACAAAGGCATCACCTAAAGCATCTAAAAATTCCCCCAACATACAGACATGATGCCTAATAATGATTCTCTTAAAACCGTCTTGATTATGCAGCTGGGGGGTGATTTGGGGGTTTTTGTTTAGGCCGGGGGGGGGGGGGGGGGGGGGGGGAATTTTTTTGCTGTGGATGTTGGTGGGGAGGGGAGATATGCTTTTGTGCTTATTCTTGAGTTGAAATGTGGGTGGGTTAACGTGGCGAGAGCTTAGAGAGTCTTTTTACAGTATGAGCCATCAGTAGTGGTCCAAAGGGGGTTGCAATCACACTTGAGAGCGTGACCTTTATTTTTGGATGGCTAGAGGCTGACTTGAGGGTGAGGGAGGCGTCCAACTGTGATTTTGAGGTCAATCCATAGTCTTCTTTTGATTGGGTTAATTTTTTGCAAAGATACTTTGTTGACACCATTGTTGGTTGGATTGTCTTGATGTTGGAAGCGAAGATTATTCTGACTTCAGCAAATGAGACGTGCGGGGTATTGACCAGTATGGAAGTCAAAGATTTGGCTTGTGCGATTTAACGTTTCATTCTTCCTACTGAAGCTGAGGCTAGGAGAGTGAGGGAGGGACTATGGAAATTAGCCCTTTTGTGGTCTACATAGATACTATGCAGTGCAAAGGGTGTATAGAGCTCTTAGCTTTTGTTTTTACATGGGTGGCATTCCCTTGATGCTCTTTTAATTTATATCCATATGATAAAAAATAAAAATAAAAAAGAACGTAAGAAACTAAGCATATATGTAAAATTTGGTGATAACAGTAAATAGTTAGTGATGTGATGAATCAAGTCCTTAATTAGTCCTAGCCTCTATTAGAAGCATTCGGGATGTATGTGTCTAAATGTCGGGTACAATGTTGAGCACGTGTATGTGTCCAAGTGTCATATAATCCTCATGCCTAAGGACACTAGAGCGCGGCTAAATTCTATATTGCTAAAATTATGTTTTTTCATTTATTAAGGGTATACAAATTGTATGTATAGAATGGGAATCTTATACATAGTTTCATAGTATACTCTTCTACTTATATATATTTGTTGGGTGCAAGTCTAATTAGACATGTCTGACGCATATTCCATACCCTAACCCAAATGTCAAGTGTCTGACATATGCACTTAACAAATTTAAAAGAGTCCCTGTAACATAGGTCCTAGCCAATCAGTAACTAGGGATTAGAAGTTGAAGGAACAACCCATTGTTTAAAATGACAGAAAAATAATAAGACAATGTTTCTTGTACTAAACGAGTAGAAGAAATGTATTTTTTTTCCTAACATTGTTTATGATATTTCTTGCATGCATGCAAACATATATACATATTTATATTTTGGTTACCTCACGCTTACATGAGTTAATTGAAGTATAAACTTATAACCTTAGACCCGTTCAAGAATCCTCATCGGAGTTTGTGGATTCAGCTTTGATGAGATGGTTCTTGAATTATCTAGTTTCAGACAGTTTAGGAATGCATTAGTCTATATGGCAGGTAGTGGCTCACCATTTCAAATTGTTTATCTTTGAGGCTTATTCTGTGCGGCAGCTCCTGTTGTTCTTGGCGTACATACTGGATGTGGTGTATATCAATACACTTTATCTGCGTCGTGTACGTGGAGAACTGCACGGAGATGTTGCCAGATTTTCCTTGGAGATGGACGAAGTGGTTTGAGCTGCTTTATTCCATATAGAGTGTGTATTCTGAATGAGATAGGGCCACCTACCTTTTAGAGTGGAGTTAGATGGATAGGTTTCACGATGCATGAGCATTTTAAATAGATTATTTTTTAGTTGTTGTGGTGGATAAGTAATGTTGTTGATGTCGGCATGTGCAGAAGTATGGATAAGAGTTTGATTGATTTAGGCGATAGGCTATCACCGGAATATGTTAATGCGATCGATGAATTATTGTCATTTGCATACGCTGGCTGGGATGAAACTTCTGTCATATGGTGTCCGTGTAAGAGGTGTTTAAACCTATATCATAACCCACGAGATGTTGTGTGTAACCATCTTTTAAAGAGTGGGATGTACAGAAATTACAAAAATTGGACAAGTCATAGGGAAACCCGTCGTCCTTTGCAGTCTCACGGGGAAAATGAAGTATTGGTAGAACCTGACAGTGGTGTTAACATTAGGGATGACATGGTTGGAATGATACAAGAGGTTATTCCATATGTTGGCACAACTTCTGAGAATGAACAAGGAGCATATAGGTGCAAATCAAGAAACGACTAACTTTTTTAAACTTTTGGAACAAGCACAGACTGAATTGTATCCGGGTTGTCAAAAATTTACCAAATTATCCTTCATTGTTCGGCTTTTGCATATGAAGGTGCTAAATGGTTGGACAGACAAGTCGATTGATATGCTACTTGAGTTATTGTGTGAGGCTTTCCCTGAGGGAGTCAATCTTTCGAAGAACTACTATGAAGCTCGTAAGATAATTGAAAATTTGGGATTCACTTATGAGACTTGGGATGCATGCCCTAACAATTGTATGTTGTTTAGAAATGAGGATGCCGATCTTGGTCAGTGTGTCATATGTGGCAGTTCTAGATGGAAAGACTATGATGATACTGTAGTCTCCAAATATAAGAAGAAACCTGCAAAACAGATGAGGTATTTTCCCCTAAAGCCAAGGTTGTAGAGATTATTTATGTCGTCACAGACGTCCAAGGCAATGAGATGGCATGCAGAGGAAAGAGTAAATGACGGGATTTTAAGGCATCCTACTGACTCACCGACATGGAAACCTTTTGATCAACAGAATCTAGAATTTGCCAGTAATCCCTGCAGTGTAAGGCTTGGGCTTGCATCAGATGGATTCAACCCATTCAGGTCAATGAACATAGTCCACAGTACTTGGCCTGTAGTGTTGATTCTATACAACTTACCGCCTTGGATGTGCATGAAGCAACCCTTTTTGATCTTATCTGTGCTTATTGATGGCCCAAAATCCCCCGGCAACAAGATCGATGTGTATTTGCAACCGTTGATTGAGGAGTTGATTGAGTTGTGGAATGAAGGTGTAGCCACGTTTGATGCATCAACGAAAGAAATGTTTCAATTGCATGCATGTTTGTTGTGGACAATAACTGACTTCCCTGCATATGCCATGTTGTTAGGATGGAGTACGAAAGGTAGATATGCTTACCCCTGTTGCAATAAGGAAACTAATTCCCTATGGTTGAAACATGGTAAATAATTTACCTACAGGGGTCATCGTCGATTCTTACCTGACGGTCACAAATTCATAGAGGATAAAGTTTATTTTGATGGCACCTCAGAGATAAAAGGCAAGCCTAAAGTGTTATCTGGATCAGATCTATTGCTACAATTAGAGTCAGAAAGAATTCTAACTCAATACAAGAGGGATGACCTTATAGAAAGACGTAGAAGATTACAGGAAAATGACAATCCTGGACCTCAAAACCATAATTGGAAGAAGAAAAGTATATTCTATGAGTTGCCATACCGGAGACACAATTTGATCGGACACAATCTCGATGTAATGCATATAGAGAAGAATGTCTATGACAATATATTGTGGACTATATTGGGAGTTGTAGGGAAGTCCAAGGACAATGCAGGTGCTAGGCGTGACCTAGAGCTCATGAAACCTAGAAAAGCATTGCACCCGTAGAATAGAGGGAATAATATAGTCTACCTACCACCTGCATAGTTTACAATGTCTAAGGAAGAGAAAGGCTTGTTCTTGAAAGTTCTGAAGGATGTTAGAGTGTCGGATGGGTATGCATCTAATATATCCCGTCATGTCTGTTTACAAGACAGGACCATTTGGGGTTTAAAGAGTCACGATAATCATGTCATGATCCAACAATTTATTCCTCTAGCTTTACGGAATACATTGCCCAATAAGGTTGTTCAACCATTGATTGAATTGAGCAATTTCTTTAGACAACTATGCTCCAAGGTCAACCGTGCAACTGAGTTACAATATATTCAGGACCGTATTGCAGTAACACTTTGTCATCTTGAGAAAATCTTTCCTCCCTCGTTCTTCGATGTAATGGAGCACTTACCCATACATTTAGCAGAAGAAGCATTGGTAGCTGGACCAATGGATGTATTCAATTGAGAGGTATCTTCTGACATTAAAAGAGTATGTTTGTAACCGAGCTTGCCCTGAGGGTTCAATAGCTAAAGGCTAGGTGATGGATGAGTGTATGAATTACTGTGCACAATATCTACATGATGTTGAAACAAAATCCCATCGGCCAGTGCGGAACATCGATGGTCCAGAAGGGAAAGGCTTGCAATATACTATTGACCTCAATTCAAAGATGCAGATTTATTGCTATGTCTTATCCAACACAAAATCAGTTGAGCCATTTAGAAAGTAAGTTATTTAATTAATACTCGTCATTATATTTTTATTAATCTTTGTACATGATATGTTGGTATCTTTCAAATTACACAGCTTGCACCTTGCATTCATTAAACAAAGAAGGCCCAGTGCAGACGCTCGCTAGATGCAACATGAACATTTTGAAACATTCTACACTTGGTTCCAAGAACATGTACGTACTTATTATTATACGATATAAATGCATTGATTAAAAGTAACATTAAATTTCTAAACAGGTACAAACTTTGCTAACAACAAGTGCTGTCACATTGTCCCAAGAAATCATTACATTGGCAGCTCGTCTTGATTCAGTTACATGGAGGTATAATGCCTGTAATGTGAATGGGTTTCATTTTCGAGTGAAGGGCATGGATGACCATCGAGTTACGCAAAATAGTGGTGTAGCTTTAAAGGCAGAGACATTAAGTTATGCTAGTCGAAGAGATAACAATCCTCGTGTTGGGGTTGTGTACTATTATGGGCAATTAACTGACATTATAAAAATAAGATACACTAATAGCATGCCATATGTAATGTTTAAGTGTAATTGGATTGATAACAATCACGGAAAGAAGGAAGACGACTTTAAGTTCACATTGGTCAACTTTAACCACTTGTTGTACTGAGATAATCGAGTTATAGATGAACCGTTCATCTTCGCTTCCCAAGCTGAGCAAGTTTGGTATGCTTCAGATGCTTTGGCGCCACAGTGGCATGTTGTTGTCAAGATGTCCCAAATAGGTTTATTTGATATGAATTCCGCGGTTCCTCAAGCTGATCCGTACACAAGTCAATAATTAGAGGAGAATGTAGTCGTATTGATGATGCAGAGGTAATTGGGCTAGGGGAGGAAGTGAAGGAGTGACAGTTGCTGATGTTAATACTTAGGAAATATTTCAGTCTCTTGGTTGTAACTTATGAGTTTTGAGCAGAATATTTGCATTTTTGTTTTGTTTTTCTTATAAATTTTTATGAACTATTTATTTTATGTCTTGAACTTTAGAAAAATGGTTTTATGGTTTGGAGATGTATCAGGCATATGTAGCTCACTAGAAATTACATGGTTTTGAGAAAAAAATGTTTACATGGTATATACAACACGACTATATATAGTATGTTCTAATTTGTCTTGCAGATGTCTTCCTCGATGAGACGTGGCCACCGTCCTCGTACTATGTCTGAGGCACTTCGTCTAAGCTTACCTGAGAGTAGTGAAGCCTCTACACCGTCACCACTACCTGTCACGGTGGTAGCAGCACCACCACTTCCACCGCCGCCGCCGCCGCCGGCGGTACCATTACCAGCACCTTCTGCAGGTATATAGGTTTGGTCCTTCTATATGGATACTTGATCCTTTCGCCGTTAGCTTTAAGCATAGTTATGTGAGTAGTCTCTTGGTGTGCTGACTTTTTTTTTTACAAGTATAGTTTTCTTTTTGAAATGCTTCAATGAGTGAATAAGTTGGTAGAAGTAGCTATGTTTTATATTCTAATGACTTTTGTTTTCAATTTATGCAACAAAGGACTACGAAAAAAAACTTAGCTGTCTTGCTTGGGGTAATATTTTCAATGTTGTCTTGCTTGGTTTGGGTTTTTAAGCTACTTGAAAAGGACAAAAAGAGTATTCTATCACCTGTTTGGGGTTGCCTTACAATTTTCTTTTATCTTTTCTTTATATTTTTGGCTAAAACTTGGCTTTTATATCTTTGGGCAATCAGAAAAATGATGGGATGGTGAGCCTTCCGAACTTCTTAACAATGAGTGAATAAGTTGGTAGCAAAGTGATGATACCTACTGCAATGAAAAGGCCATATATGCACAATCACTTTCTCTTATCTTTAAGTTATTGATTTTTTTTTTGGCCTAGGCATTACGTTATTGATTTATATATGCTTATTGTTGTCCCCTGTTTCTTTTAATGCATTTTCATCTCCGCAAAATCATGTAGACATCTATTAGTATATTTTTCTTTTTACTTCATTGGGTAAGACTTCTTTGTGCCCATCTGATATTATCAAATTTTACCATGATTTCTGATATTTTAATTGGCTATTAAGTCTTGCTTTGTTGAATGATACAAGTGTTGAGGCATCATTTTTGTCAGTTGGTGGTCGAGGCACTGCTAATGGCATTCCAAGTTGGGGTCTAACCATTAAAAATATGGTGGTGCAGTTCGATGAGTTTGGAGAGCCCATTGGTGATGATAGTAGCCGAATGTCTAGCCAGCTTGGCCATCTAGTAGCGGAACAAGTTCCTTTTAACTATTTAGATTGGGATAACGTGCTTGATAATATCAAAGATGGCATTTGGAATGATGTAAAGGTAGTAATATATACACTCGCTTCTTTTTTTAAGTTACTTAATATAAAATGTTAGTTAATGTTCTATATTTTCTTATTTGTAGGATAACTTGGTATATTGTCCGCTTGAGTATAAAGTAGTTTGCATGAAGTCATGCTCTAAGATTTGAAGAGATAAGAAGACTAAGTTAAAGAAAAAACACTTTTGTCCATACAAGGATGACCCCCTCCTTGATACTAGACCCCCTAAGAATGTCATGCCAAAAGTTTGGAAAGAGCTTGTGACTTATTGGAGAAGCCCCAAAGCACAGGTAAGAACTTCTGCTTTAGTTCTTGCAATCTCTTTTTGTTTGGTAAACGTAGGATCGCATCATTTATTGCGTCGAAATTAATGTTTCACAATAATGTAGGAGATATCGAACCAGAATTCTGCTAATCGAAAGCATCGTGCCATATTTCATCGAATTGGGAGGACACATCTTCGCCAGATACGACAGAAAGTATATAATTCAAGTTACTTAATTTCAGTTCATGAAAACAATTATTTGAATATAACATATTTAATTGTTTTATAATTGCAGCTATCAAAGGAAGGGAAGAGGACTAACAGGATGAGCATCTACATTGCGTCACATAGGACTTCTGACCCAGAGGTGGCAGCCATTGTTGTAAGTATACTTGTATAGTGGTCCTTTGGTAATAGTTTTAGTTTTATGTTTGTAATTAATTCCCACTTTTGTAGGCTAAATTTGAGCGGCGACTTGAGGCAGTGCTTGAGGAGGAGAGGACTGATGAGGTTCAAGATAGCATGTTCATAAAAATGATGGGGAAGGATGAGCATGGATATTGTAGGACCTACGGGACAGGTATACTGCCATCAAATTTACAGAGTAGGAGTGCTAGTTCATTGCAGTCAGCTAGCTCGTCGCAGCTGCCCTCACAGGGCCTAAGTATCGAGGAGATCACTTAGCAGGTCACTCAGCGTGTCACTCAGCAGGTCACTCAGCATGTCACTCAGCACCTCACACAGTTTAAAGATGATATTAGAGAGTTAGTTATGCTGACAGTCACCCAGTGTATAGGTTTGTAGGGTGCAGGCAATACGAAAGCGGCTATGCAAGTTTGATAAAATACCTTTTTTGTTATATTGACATATGTATTGCAAAGTAATTAGTAATAAACATTTACTTAAATATGTAGGTCCCAGATGCATCTAGTGGCCATCAAGTATTTCAAGAGTCCGTGAGTGATGATGTTATACCTTCTGCATCACCAGCTACGCCACTATCAGCTACACCACCATCAGCTACGCCACGACCTACTGACCAGGTATAGTATTATACATATTTGATGTGAATTTATTTTGTATAAAACACTCACAAGATGTGAGGACAAACGGCAAGGTCACCGGAGTCTCAATTAGGGAGTTGTAGCATTTTTTCTAACATTAGGACAGTTTAAGTTTTAAATTTAAAATTTTGGCATTTTGGGTCCCAAAATTCTCGAACGGTCAAGAAACGGCATGAAACTTGGCACGTAACACGGTTTAGGCAATGATGACGTGTGGGGATAAACGACACGGTCGCCAGATTCCTGGCTTGGGAATTATAGCATTTTTTCTAATATTATCTGACTTTAAGTTATAAAATTCAAGTTTTGGCATTTTTTGCCCAAAATCCACGGACAGTCAAGGAGTTTTTGTTATACAGCTAGGTTTTCCCTTGAGAAAGATCTATGTCTGCCCTCCCGTGAGAATTCGTGAGCCTTTCAGGGCTATGTATTGAGCTTCTATCAATTTTTTGGGTAATAGTGCAAGAACCATCATTTAGAAGAAATGCAGAAAATATGATCACCATAAAGAGCCAATGCAATTGTGCAACATTTTTTCTAATATTTCTGAATGCACTTGTGCACTAGTGCAAGAACCATGATTTAGAAGAAATGCAGCATTTTTTCATAATAAAGAACTGGGAATTATAGCATTTAAGTTTTAAAATTTAAGTTTCGTCGTTTTGGGGTCCAAAATCCACAAATGGTCTAGGAACGTCATCAAACTTGGCATGTAGCACAGTTTAGGCAATGTTGACGAGTGGGGAGAAACGGCACGGTCACCGGATTCCCAGTTTAGGAGTTATAGCGTTTTTCTAATATTTTAACACTTTAAGTTTTAAAATTTAAGTTTCATCGTTTCGAGGTCCAAAATCCACGAACGGCGTGAAACTTGGCACGTAGCACTGTTTAGGCAATGTTGATATGTGGGGACAAATGGCACGGTCGCAGGATTCCCGGTTTGAGAATTATAGCGTTTTTCTAATATTTTAACGCTTTAAGTTTTTAAATTTAAGTTTCGTCGTTTTGGGGCCCAAAATCCACTAACGGTCTAGGAATGTCATCAAACTTGACACGTAGTACGGTTTAGGTAATGTTGAAGTGTGGGGAGAAACGGCACGGTCGCCGGACTCCCGATTTAGGAATTATAGCATTTTTTCTAATGATATAACACTTTAAGTTTTAAATATTAGTTTCGTCGTTTTGGGGCCCAAAATCCACGAACGGTCTAGGAAAGTTGTGAAACTTGGCACGCAGCACGGTTTAGACAATCTTGACGTGTGGGGACAAACGGCACGGTCGCCGGATTCCCGGTTTGGGAGTTATAGCGTTTTTTCTAATATTTTAAAACTTTAAGTTTTAAAATTTAAGTTTCGTTGTTTTGGGGTCCAAAATTCACGAACAGTCTAATAACAGCGTGAAACTTGGCACGTAGCACGGTTTAGGCAATGTTGATGTGTGGGGACAAACGGCACGGTCGTCGGATTCTCGGTTTGGGAGTTATAGCGTTTTTTCTATTATTTTAACACTTTAAGTTTTAAAATTTAAGTTTCGTCATTTTGGGGTCTAAAATTCACGAACAGTCTAGGAACAGCGTAAAACTTGGCACGTAGCACGATTTAGGCAATGTTGACATGTGGGGACAAACGGCATGATCGCCGGATTCCCAGTTTGGGAGTTATAGCGTTTTTTCTAATATTTTAACACTTTAAGTTTTAAAATTTAAGTTTCGTCATTTTGGGGTCAGAAATCCATGAACGCTCTAGGAACATCATCAAACTTGGCACGTAGCACTGCTTAGGCAATGTTAACGTGTGGGGAGAAACGGCACAGTCGCCGCATTCCCGGTTTGGGAATTATAGCATTTTTTTTTAATATTATAACACTTTAAGTTTTAAATATTAGTGTCGTCGTTTCGGCGCCCAAAATCCACGAACGGTCTAGGAACATTGTAAAACTTGGTAAGTAGCATGGTTTAGGCAATGTTGATGTGTGGGGACAAACGACACGATCGCCGGATTCCCAGTTTGGGAATTATAGCATTTTTTCTAATATTATAACACTTAAAAATTTAAACTTTAGTTTCGTCGTTTTGGAGTCCAAAATCCACGAACACTCTAGGAACATCATCAAACTTGGCACGTAGCACGGTTTAGGCAATGTTGATGTGTGGGGACAAACGACACGGTCGCCGGATTCCCGGTTTGGGAGTTATAACGTTTTTTCTAATATTTTAACACTTTAAGTTTTAAAATTTAAGTTTCGTCATTTTGGGGTGTAAAATCCACGAACAGTCTAGAAACAACGTTAAACTTGGCACGTAGTACGGTTTAGGCAATATTGACGTGTGAGAACAAACGGCACGGATGCCGAATTCCCGGTTTGGGAGTTATAACGTTTTTTCTAATATGTTAACACTTTAAGTTTTAAAATATAACTTTCGTCGTTTTGGGGTCCAAAATTCATGAACGGTCTAGTAACGGTGTGACACTTGGCACGTAATACGGTTTATGCAATGTTGACGTGTGGAGACAAACGGCACGGTCGCCGGATTCCCGGTTTCAAAATTATAGCATTTTTTCTAATATTTTAACACTTTAAGTTTTAAAATATAAGTTTCGTCGTTTTGGGGTCCAAATTCCACGAACGGTCTAGTAACGGAGTGAAACATGGCATGTAGTACGGTTTAGGCATTGTTGACATGTGGGGACAAACGGCACAGTCGCCGGATTCCCGGTTTGGGAGTTATAGCATTTTTTCTAATATTTTAACACTTTAAGTTTCAAAATTTAAGTTTCGTCGTTTTGGGGTCCAAAATCTACGAACGGTCTAGAAACGGCGTGAAACTTGGCACGTAGCACGGTTTAGGCAATGTTGACGTGTGGGGACAAACGAGACGGTCGCCGGATTCCCGGTTTACGAATTATAGCATTTTTTCTAATGTTATAACACTTCAAGTTTTAAATATTAGTTTCATCGTTTTGAAGCCCAAAAGCCACGAACGGTCTAGGAATGTCGTGAAACTTGGCACGTAGTACGGTTTAGGCAATGTTGACGTGTGGGGACAAACGGCACGGTCGCCGGATTCCCGGTTTGGGAATTGTAGCATTTTTTCTAATATTATAACACTTAAAATTTTAAACTTTAGTTTCGTCGTTTTGGGGTTCAAAATCCATGAACACTCTACGAACATCATCAAACTTGGCACGTAGCACGGTTTAGGCAATGTTAACGTGTGGGGACAAACGGCACGGTCGCCGGATTCCCGGTTTGGGAGTTATAGCGTTTTTTCTAATATTTTAACATTTTAAGTTTTAAAATTTAAATTTCGTCGTTTTGGGGTCTAAAATTCACGAACGGTCTAGTAACAGCGTGAAACTTGGCACGTAGCACGGTTTAGGCAATGTTGACGTGTGGGGACAAACGGCACAGTCACTGGATTCCCGGTTTGGGAGTTATAGCGTTTGTTCTAATATTTTAACAATTTAAGTTTTAAAATTTAAATTTCGTCATTTTGGGATCCAAAATCCACAAACGGTCTAGAAACGCCATCAAACTTGGCACGTAGCACGGTTTAGGCAATGTTGACGTGTGGAGACGAACGGCACGGTCGCCAGATTCCCGATTTGGGAGTTATAGCGTTTTGTCTAATATTTTATCACTTTAAGTTTTAAAATTTAAGTTTCGTCGTTTTGGGGTCCAAAATCCACGAACGGTCTAGGAACGTCATCAAACTTGGCACGTAGCACGGTTTAGGCAATGTTGACATGTGGGGAGAAATGATACGGTCGCCGGATTTCTGGTTTAGGAATTATAGCATTTTTTCTAATGTTATAACACTTTAAGTTTTAAATATTAGTTTCGTTATTTTGGGGCCCAAAATCCACGAACGGTCTAGGAACGTCGTGAAAGTTGGCACATAGCACGGTTTAGGCAATGTTGACGTGTGGGGACAAACAGCACGGTCGCCAGATTCCTGTTGCGCCCAGATTTTTCGCACTCGAGGAATACTCACCCAAGCGGAAAAAATGTTGTACTCTCTCGTTAGAACTCACTCTCCTAGAAGAATGAGTGCGACTAGGTTTTAATTGAAAATAGGTTTGAATAAAGGGCTTTTGAAAAACATTTGGAGTCGCCACCTAACTTGACTAAGGTGAGTTAGGCCACCTAAAAACTAAGCATAATCCGAAAACTACATTTAGGGTTTTTGAAAAACAATTTTGAAAATTTCCTTAAGAGAGGGTTTTTTACAAAAAATAGGTTGTTTGGCAACCTTTGGAAAACATTTAGCCCTTTTTGAAAAATAACTCCTTTTTGGTCTTTGAAATCAGTGATCTAGGTTCGGAGATTGGTTACGTGTAGGGAAGATGCATTAAGCTATCACCCTACCCCGCCCTTTCAGTACCTACACGTCAATCTACCCTAGATTCACCTATGAGAGTCTTTAATTAACCCATGGTTCAACCCTATTCACTTTAGAAAAACAATATTTGAAAACTAACATGATGCATGATATGCAAGTGCAAAAGAAGAGAATTGAAAAATAGGTTTGAAAAGAGATTGATTTGAAATTGATTTGATTTGAGAATAGATTTGAAGAGATGGAATTGAAATTGGAAACTTTGAAAACTTAGAAATAGGAATTTGAAAATAGAAATTTTGAAATTGAATTTTGAAAATTGATTGGAATTTGAAATTTGGAAAGATTTTGGAAACCACACCCATGAGGGTGGAATTGAAAGTTTGAAAAGTGTTGTGACTGCACCTATGAAGGTTGCCTACGTATCCCTTTGGGGGTATCAGGTCAGTCGTAGTTTGGACCGGAGTCCGATTGAAAATAGAAGAGTGGATTTGAAGAAGGAACTCGAATTGGACATTGAATTTGATTTGAAAACAGGAGATTTGAAATTGGAATGGAGAGGATTGGACTTGCTTTGGAAAGACTTAGTCTTGGAAAGATGGAGGTTTAGGAAACCTAGACTTAGGAAAGGTAGGAGACCTAGGAAAGACTTGAGATTAAGAAAAATTGGATTGGAATGTTGGATTTGGAAGATTTGGAAACTTGAAATTTTGGAAAAATTTGGATTAGGAAAGTTTCGAATTAGGAAAGTGTCATTTTCGGAAAGTTTTGAAATTAGGAAAGTTTTAGGTTTAAGAAAGTTTCAACTTAGGAAAGTGTTGTTTTAGGAAAGATTTTGAAATTAGGAAGCTTTGAAAGTTGGAAAGTTTTGAATTTAGAAAGTTTTAACTTAGGAAAGTCTTGAGAGTAGGAAAGTTTCGTTTTAGGAAATGTTTGAATTAAGAAAAGTTTCAACTTAAGAAAGTCTTGAATTAAGAAAGTTTTGAATTTAGAAAAGTTTTAGATTTGGAAAGATGTGAAGTTTAAGAGAGTTTAGAATTTAGAAAGTTTGGAAGTTTAGAAAGATTTAACTTAAGAAAGTTTTGAATTTAGGAAACTTTGGATTTAAAAAGATTTGAAATTTGGAAAGTTTAGGATTTAGAAAGTTTTAGAGTTTAGAAAGATTTAAGATTTTAGAAAATTTTAGAGTTTTAGAAAATCTTGAAATTAAGAAAGGTTTGAATTTAGGAAAAGGTTTAAAAGCTTGAATTTAGAAAGTTAAGATTTGGAAAGAAGGTTGAATTAGGAAAGGGTTGAATTAGGAAAGATTCTTATGTTCAAGTTTTTGGAAACTTAGGGTTTAGGAAAGTGGAAGTTTAGGAAGAATTTGAATTAGGAAAGATTTGGATTTTGAAATTTAAGGAAAGATTTAAAGTTTAGGATTAGGAAACTTATGGTTTAGGAAGGAATTGAATTAAGAAAGGTTTGGATTAGGAAGGGATTGGATTTGGTTTCTAAAAGAAAAGATTTGATTTTGTTTCCAAAAACGGAGGATGGGATCTAGTTTTCCTAAACATGGAGATAGAATTTGGTTTCCTAAAGGGAAGATAGGATTTGGCAAGGATTTGGAAAGGGAGATTCTAGAAACCCTAGATTTGGAAAATTCTAGTCTCGACGTAGAAAATAGGTTTTGAAAACAAGGATAGTTTTGATGTAGAAAACAAAAAATTTTGGAAACCTAGGTTTAGGGCAAAGTTTGAAAATCATGTTTTTGGAAAGAAAAATTAGGGTTTCCTAATTGTGGGTTCTAGGGCTTGACTTGGGCTCTAAGGAAAGAGTTTTTGGAAAACGCGTTTTTGGAAACGAAGGTTTTCTAGAAGGGAATCCTAGGGAGGAGTTTTTTGGAAAGCATGTTTTTGGAAACGTAGAGTTTAGAAAGAAAATCCTATAGGGGAATTTCTAGAAGGAAGATTCCGGGAGGAGAGTTTTTAGAAAGATTTTTAGGGAGTGTTTTTAGAAAGTGAATTTTGAGGAAAGAAAGTTTTGGAAAGGAGTTGAAAAATATAGTTTTGAAAAGGAAATTTTGAAAGGGAGTTTTTGAAATCAATTTTGAAGAGGAGAGTTTTAGGAAAGTATGTTGAAAAAGAGATTTTTTAAGAAGAGATTTTTAAAGAGAGTTTTTAGAAGGTGTAAAAACATCTCACTTTCCTAAAGCAATTCTAACCATAAGAAAGCTAGAACCACTTTAGGAAAGCGGTTTTGAAAACAACAAGATTTGAAAATATAGACCAAAAGGCCACTTTTAATATAACACTTTCCTAAAGCAACCCTAGCCATGGAAAGGCTAGAATCACCCTAGAATTGTGGTTTTGGAAACAAGTTTTTGAAAAAGAGATTTTGATGCAATTTTGAAAACAAGTTAAAAAAAAAACGTTTTGAAAAACAACTTTTTGAAAACGAATTTTGGAAGATGCAAGACTATGATATGCACAATGCAATTTGGGGGTCGTGAACATACAAGGCTAAGGCTTCACCACATAATCAAGGGGGCCGGACCCACGTGGTCTTTGGTTAGACTAGAAGAAAGCCCCCGACACGGTGACTCTCCCATAGTCCAATCCTACACATGGACCGGGAATCCCCTTGTTTCAAGCATGCAAAGAAAGGGCGGGAAAGAGATGGGGGATTAAAATAGAGAAAACCCAAGTGGGTTGGAGAGAGAAGAGAGAGGGGGGAAGTGCGAAAATTTCAATAGAAAGCCTACCTTGTTTCTTGTTTATTTTGCGCACCGTGCAGTCTTCGGTCTTCGGTCTTGATCTTCACCCTCAGTCTTCAAGGATTGTCTTCAAGCTTTGAATGGTTGTTCTTCAAGTCTTCAGAGAGTGGTTGAAGGCTAGTGTATGAGTGTATAGGAGGCTAAGGTTTGTGTATAGTGGCTAGGGTTTGGAGAACCTAAGGAGGCTAGGGTTTAGGAGGTGCTCGGGCTCTGTATATCGAAATATAGGATTTTTAGGTTAAGTTTGCAGACCCCTTTCATGTTGAACGAGGCTCTGTATTTATAGAGGGAAGACAAACCTGGCGCCTGTTGCAGTGGCGCCAAGCCAAATTATACACTGGCGCCACTAGGAGTGGCGCCAGGCCATTTTTTGGCTTGGCGCCACTGCTAGTGCTGCCAGCCATTTAGGAAACAATTAAGGTCGGCAAGCAACGTATCTTTGACTAGATTTGGACGCCTGTACTAGTGACTACCATGCAATCTTTAGCCTAGCTTCACTAGGAGTGACTCCGGAAAGTCCGGGAATGATTTGAAGGAGCCGGGAATGATCCGGAAGGCCGGAAGGGAGCAGGAACACTTAAAATAGTGTCTTGGAGGTATTTGACTTGAAAAGTGAGGATAAGATGTGTCGGAAAGGTTGACCGAGCCTTTAGGGGCAAAACGGTCAACCGGACCGGAAAACTGCCGGGACAGACTCAAACTGTCCCAGAAGAAGACTTGGGATCTGGAAACATTATTTAGAATGTTCCTAGAGGTTTCCAGTTGGATTCCTAGAGCCGGCGTGGTTGGAAAAGGAGACCGGCCCACTAGGGGCAAAACGGTCATTTTGTACCGGGTTTGCCGGAACTGACTCGGAATGGTCTGGAAAGGTAAAGGAAGGTCGAGAACACTATAAAAAGTATTCTCGGGACATTACCGGTTTGATACCCAGAGCCGGTGTGGTCGAAAAAGGAGACCGGCCCTCCAGGGGCAAAACGGTTATTTTGTACCGGGTTGGCCGGAACTAACTCGGAATGGTCCGGAAAGGTAAAGGAAGGTCGAGAACACTATAAAAAGTATTCTCGGGACATTACTGGTTTGATACCCAGAGCCGGTGTGGTTCCCGGGGCATCCGGATGCTTAGGGGCAAGATGGTCATCTTGACCGAAAAGTCTCGAAAAAGGTCCTAAGGGTAGTCTAGTCATTTTTCACCGAAGTGAGCTAACAAACATGGGTATTGACCTAGGTTTTGAGTGTTTCCGCCACTCGGACGGGGTTGAGTATTTCCGCTACTCGGACGGGGTTGAGTATTTCCGCTACTCGGACGGGGTTGACGATTTGAGAGTATTTCCGCTACTCTAACGGTTCTGTGAGTATTTCCGCTACTCTAACGGTTGAGTATTTCCGCTACTCGGACGGCTCTGTGAGTATTTTCGCTACTCTAACGGTTGTGTGAGTAGTTTTGCTACTCGGACCGTCTCGAGAAATAAACTGTCTCGAGAGAGGGATTGGAAAGGGGTCTTACCGTCTCCGAAGAGATGTGCCTGGATTGGAACCGTCTCAAGGAATAAACTGTCTCAAGAGAGGGATTGGAAAGGGTTCTTACCGTCTCCGAAGAGACGTGCCTGGGTTTTGAGTGTTTCCGCCACTCTAACAGTTTTGTGAGTATTTCTGCTACTCTAACGGTTTGGTGAGTACTTCCGCTACTCTAACGGTTTGGTGAGTACTTCCGCTACTCTAACGGTTCTGTGAGTATTTCCGCTACTCTAACGGTTTTGTGAGTAGTTTCGCTACTCGGACCGTCTTGAGGAATAAACTGTCTCGAGAGAGGGATTGGAATTGGAATAAGAAAGGACAATGCCCCTGAGGGCATTTTGGTCATTTTGCCTCTATTTGGGCCTGACAAGCCCGCGAAGCGATGGAAAGACAGAATTTGGACTAGAGGATTGGTTTCGATTGGAATATGTCCATAATGACTTGAAAACAAGTCTGGACGGAGTGTAGACTGCCGAGCGGTCAAAAATGGGGTGCTTACAATTCCCGATTTGGGAATTGTAGCATTTTTTCTAATATTATAACACTTAAAATTTTAAACTTTAGTTTCTTCGTTTTGGGGTTCAAAATCCACGAACGGTCTAGTAACGGTGTGAAACATGGCATGTAGTACGGTTTAGGCATTGTTGACCTGTGGGGACAAACGGCACGGTCGCCGGATTCCTGGTTTGGGAGTTATTGCATTTTTTATAATATTTTAACAATTTAAGTTTTAAAATTTAAGTTTTGTCGTTTTGGGGTCCAAAATCTAAGAACGGTCTAGGAACGGCGTGAAACTTAGCACGTAGCACGGTTTAGGCAATGTTGACGTGTGGGGACAAACGGCACGGTTGCCGGATTCCCGGTTTGGGAATTATAACATTTTTTCTAATGTTATAACACTTTAAGTTTTAAATATTAGTTTTGTCGTTTTGGAGCCCAAAATTCACGAACGGTCTAGGAATGTCATGAAACTAGGCACATAGCACAGTTTAGGCAATGTTGATGTGTGGGGACAAACGGCACGGTCGCCGGATTCCCGGTTTGGGAGTTATAGTGTTTTTTCTAATATTTTAACACTTCAAGTTTTAAAATTTAAGTTTCGTCGTTTTGGGGTCGAAAATCCATGAACGGTCTAGTAACAGCATGAAACTTGGTATGTAGCACGGTTTAGGCAATGTTGACGTGTGGGGATAAACGACACGATCGCCAGATTCCCGGTTTGGGAGTTATAGCGTTTTTTCTAATATTTTAACACTTTAAGTTTCGTCGTTTTGGGGTCCAAAATCCACGAACGGTCTAGAAACGTCATCAAACTTGGCACGTAGTACAATTTAGGTAATGTTGACGTGTAGAGACAAACGACACGGTCGCCGGATTCTCGGTTTGGGAGTTATAGCGTTTTGTCTAATATTTTAACACTTTAAGTTTTAAAATTTAAGTTTCGTCCTTTTGGGGTCCAAAATCCATGAACGGTCTTGAAACGTCATCAAACTTGGCACGTAGCACGGTTTAGGCAATGTTGACGTGTAGGGACAAACGGCACAGTTGCCGGATTCCCGATTTGGGAATTGTAGCATTTTTTCTAATATTATAACACTTAAAATTTTAAACTTTAGTTTCGTCGTTTTGGGGTTCAAAATCCACGAACGCTCTAGGAATGTCATCAAACTTGGTACGTAGTACGGTTTAGGCAATGTTAACGTGTGGGGACAAATGGCACGGTCGCCGGATTCCCGGTTTGGGAGTTATAGCATTTTTTCTAATATTTTAACACTTTAAGTTTTAAAATTTAAGTTTCGTCGTTTTGGGGTCCAAAATCCACGAACGGTCTAGTAACAGCGTGAAACTTGGCACGTAGCACGGTTTAGGCAATGTTGACGTGTGGGGACAAACGGCGCGGTCGCCGGATTCCCGATTTGGGAGTTATAGCGTTTTGTCTAATATTTTAACACTTTAAGTTTTAAGATTTAAGTTTCGTCGTTTTGGGGTCCAAAATCCACGAACGGTCTAGGAACGTCATCAAACTTGGCACGTAACACGATTTAGGCAATGTTGACATGTGGGGAGAAATGACACGGTCGCCGGATTCCCGGTTTAGAAATTATAGCATTTTCTCTAATGTTATAACACTTTAAGTTTTAAATATTAGTTTCATCGTTTTGGAGCCCAAAATCCACGAACGCTCTAGGAACATCGTGAAGGTTGGCACGTAGCACGGTTTAGGCAATGTTGACGTATAGGGACAAACGGCACGGTTGCCAGATTCCCGATTTGGGAATTGTAGCATTTTTTCTAATATTATAACACTTAAAATTTTAAACTTTAGTTTCTTCGTTTTGGGGTTCAAAATCCACGAATGGTCTAGTAACGGCATGAAACATGGAATGTAGTACGGTTTAGGCATTGTTGACCTGTGGGGACAAACGGCACGGTCGTCGGATTCCCGGTTTGGGAGTTATAGCATTTTTTCTAATATTTTAACACTTTAAGTTTTAAAATTTCAGTTTCGTCGTTTTGGGGTCCAAAATCTACGAACGGTCTAGGAACAGCGTGAAACTTAACACGTAGCACGGTTTAGGCAATGTTGACGTGTGGGGACAAACGGCACGGTCGCCGGATTCCCAGTTTGGGAGTTATAGCGTTTTGTCTAATATTTTAACACTTTAAGTTTTAAGATTTAAGTTTCGTCGTTTTGGGGTCCAAAATCCACGAACGGTCTAGGAACGTCATCAAACTTGGCACGTAACACGGTTTAGGCAATGTTGACATGTGGGGAGAAATGACACGGTCGCCGGATTCCCGGTTTAGGAATTATAGCATTTTTTCTAATGTTATAACACTTTAAGTTTTAAATATTAGTTTCATCGTTTTGGGGTCGAAAATCCACGAACGGTCTAGTAACAGCATGAAACTTGGTACGTAGCACGGTTTAGGCAATGTTGCCGTGTGGGGACAAACGACACGATCACCGGATTCCCGGTTTGGGAGTTATAGTGTTTTTTTTCTAATATTTTAACACTTTAAATTTTAAAATTTAAGTTTCGTCGTTTTGGGGTCCAAAATCCACGAACGGTCTAGGAACGTCATCAAACTTGGCACATAGTACGGTTTAGGCAATGTTGACGTGTGGGGACAAACCGCACGGTGACCGGATTCTCAGTTTGGGAGTTATAGCGTTTTGTCTAATATTTTAACACTTTAAGTTTTAAAATTTAAGTTTCGTCCTTTTGGGGTCCAAAATCTATGAACGATCTAGGAACGTCATCAAACTTGGCACGTAGCACGGTTTAGGCAATGTTGACGTGTAGGGACAAACGACATAGTCGCCGAATTCCCAATTTGGGAATTGTAGCATTTTTTCTAATATTATAACATTTTAAGTTTTAAACTTTAATTTCGTCGTTTTGGGGTTCAAAATCCACGAACGCTCTAGGAATGTCATCAAGCTTGGTACGTAGCACGGTTTAGGCAATGTTGACGTGTGGGACAAACGGCATGGTCGCCGGATTCCCGGTTTGGAAATTGTAGCATTTTTTCTAATATTATAACACTTAAAATTTTAAACTTTAGTTTCGTCGTTTTGGGGTTCAAAATCCACGAACGCTCTAGGAACGTCATCAAACTCGGCACGTAGCACAGTTTAGGCAATGTTGACGTGTGGGGACAAACGTCATGGTCGCCGGATTCCCGGTTTGGGAGTTATAGTGTTTTTTCTAATATTTTAACACTTTAAGTTTTAAAATTTAAGTTTCGTCATTTTGGGGTCCAAAATCCACGAGCGGTCTAGGAACGTCATCAAACTTGGCACGTAACACGATTTAGGCAATGTTGACGTGTGGTGAGGAATGACACGGTCGCCGGATTCCCGGTCTAGGAATTATAGCATTTTTTCTAATGTTATAACACTTTAAGTTTTAAATATTATTTTCGTCGTTTTTGGGCCCAAAATCCACGAACGGTCTAGGAGCGTCGTGAAAGTTGGCACGTAGCACGGTTTAGGCAATGTTGACGTGTGGGGACAAACGGCACGGTCATCGGATTCCTGATTTGGAAATTGTAGCATTTTTTCTAATATTATAACACTTAAAATTTTAAACTTTAGTTTCGTCGTTTTGGGGTTTAAAATCCACGAACGCTCTAGGAATGTCATAAAACTTGGCACGTAGCATGGTTTGGGCAATGTTGACGTGTGGGACAAGCAGCTCGGTCGCCGGATTCCCGGTTTGGGAATTGTAGCATTTTTTCTAATATTATAACACTTAAAATTTCAAACTTTAGTTTCGTCGTTTTGGGGTTCAAAATCCACGAACGCTCTAGGAACGTCATCAAACTCGGCACGTAGCACAGTTTAGGCAATGTTGACGTGTGGGGACAAACGTCACGGTCGCCGGATTCCCAGTTTAGGGGTTATAGTGTTTTTTCTAATATTTTAGCACTTTAAGTTTTAAAATTTAAGTTTCGTCGTTTTGGGGTCCAAAATCCACGAACGGTCTACGAAATGATGACATGTAGGGACAAACAGCACGGTAGCCGGATTCCTGGTTTGAGAATTATAGTATTTTTTTCTAATACTATAACACTTTAAGTTTTAAAGATTAGTTTCGTCGTTTTTGGGCCCAAAATCCACGAACGGTCTAGGAACGGCGTGAAACTTTGCACGTAGCACGGTTTAGGCAATAGTGACATGTAGGGACAAACGGTACGGTCGCCGGATTCCCGGTTTGGGAATTATAGCATTTTTTTTTTACTATTATAACACTTAAAGTTTAGTTTTATCGTTTTGGGGCCCAAAATCCCCGAACGGTCTAGGAACGTTGTGAAACTTGGCTTGTAGCATGGTTTAGGCAATGTTGACGTATGGGGACAAACGGCATGGTCGCCGGATTCCCGGTTTGGGAATTATAGTATTTTTTCTAATATTATAACACTTTTAAGTTTTAATGTTTAGTTTCGTCGTTGTGGGGCCCAAAATCCACGAACAGTCTACAAACGGTGTGAAACTTGGCACGTAGTATGATTTAGGCAATGATGATGTGTGGGGATAAATGGCACAGTTGCCAAAGTTATTTAGTTTCCTTTGGACACTTTAATATTTAAAGTTTGATTTATTTTACACAACTTATCCAAATATTGTACTTATGATTGTAGGTGGTATAAAAGTAAGTTTGCTTAGTGTGGGGTTTCCAAAACTCAAGGTGGCAGGGAGACTGCTTATAAGTATGGACCCATTCACAGAATTGGATGGAGAACCTTTGAGTCCAAACTTCTACAAAGTGTTTGTTCAAACTGCAAGAAAACCTTACGCTCTTTTAGAAAGACCATGCCATGGCATTGAAACTGTGAGAGAATCGATTGACCAATACGTTGCATGAAAATTTGTTGATGTAAATTACAACATTTTTTATTTTATTTTTATGGTTTCATTAATGATATCATATTGCATATATGTTGTCTATATCAATCATGTTGGTAATTGTTTTATTTTTGTTTTTTCAGGTAATTGAAAAGGATTAGATCTGCCATAATGATCGGGATTGAAGGGGCTATTAATGTTTTATTTCGTTTTGTATTTTGAATTATTGGATGTTTGGGTACACTTGGATCTTGGAGTTTCACATTTTTTAATAACTTTGTTGCATATATTTTAACTTCAATTATTATGTTACAGAAAAACTATAATTCTAATATTTGTAATATTTTTTGTGGACATGGATTATGAAATTTGGTGAATGAATGTTTTTTTTGGTGAATGAATTAGTTATATTATTTTATGTGTAAACAGGAATTTGGTGAATGAATTTTTTTTATTAATTAATTAAGTTATACTATTTCATGCGTATACAGGATTTTTAGGAAATTATAAAAATATTAAATTTAATATAATTTATTAAATTTGTTCTCCACTTTTTGCGACGGCAGGTTATTTTTTACGACGGCAGGTTTTTTTTTGTGACGGCATAGGCTGTAGCAAAAGTTTGAGAATTACCTACATATTTGTTCTGACAATTCATATGTGTCACTAATAATATCCTTTTGTGACGACATCATTTTTATTTGCGATGGCATAATATCATCGCTATTATATTGGAATCGTGCGTTATCCATTTGCGACGGTTAATGCCATCGCAAATAGCCTTATTTGCGACAGATATTGGTGACAGCACATGCCTATCGCAAAAATATAGTCTGCCACGGAGTATTTGCGACGGTTATGATGTCATCGTAAAAGTCAATATGCTGTCGCACACGCCGTCACAAATACCTTTTGCGGCGCCATTTAAAGCGACGCCCTATTTGCGGTCGCAAAGCCGTCGCAAAAGTTCTTTTGTGACGGCGTTATATTTTTTGCGATGGTATTCTACCATCGCAAAAACTCAATTTTTTAGTAGTGTAAGTTAAAAAGGGATTGGCATTGGGTGGGCATAAGCATAATTTGTGGGTCGATGAATTTTCGGCCAGCAAAGTGGTGCCAGAGGAAACTATGATGGTTGTTCTTGCGGTGGTCCATATTCATTGGCTAAGTTAATGCATTGTTGTGATCCATCAGTTTAAATTCCTCATCATTCCCTGTATAACAAAATTTAGAAGTTCATCGCCAAGAATCAAAGTTGAAGCAAAATAATAAAGACATTCAAAGGGAGAACGAGGTCCAAAAGAACAATATCATAAATACCAGTATAATTACCTTTTCTCGGAAATCCGAATTGAAATATCAACTGTTAGGTTATAGTTTGTATTAACCTATTCTGTGTATTGTATTCATTAAGAGATTCTTTTCTTGAATTGTGTGAGTTTGTATAGACCTATTCTGTGTATTGTATTCATTAAGAGATTTTTTTCTTGAATTGTGTGAGGCCTAAGCGTGCTTGAGTGAAAAGAGAACTCTTGTAACTGGTTTAGATGTAGGTGGTTTGTAGGGATGTAAATTTGGATTGAGACTCATGGGTTGTCCTAGCCTGGCCAAAACTCAAATTGAGCTTAGCCCGGCCCAAGCCCGACCCCCTATGGGTGGGCCTGAGCCTTATCCTTGGTAGCTCAAGCTCAACTCAAGCCTGGCCTGCCCAAAAAGTCCGACCATAGGCCCGTCTAAATTATAAATTTAGAAGTAATAGTATATTTTTTATATAATTAATAGTTTATATAGATTTAAATTAATCAATACTTTATAAGTTTAATTGTTTAATCATTTATATATTTTTATATAATTTTTATAAGTTTGACTCAATCTCTAACTTAGTTGAATCATTATTGATTATCAATTACTAATTAAAAGTATATGTCTTACATATTTAATAGTTTATATAAATTTACATTAATCAACACTTTATAAGTTTAATCATTTATGTTTTTTTGTATGATTTTCTTAAGTTGACTAATAATCTAATTTCATTTTAACCATTAGTGATTACTACTTATTAATTACTAATTTAAAAAAGTAAAATTTTTAAAAAAATGATCAACCCCGTCAAGCCCAAGCCTAAGTGTTAGTTCAGGTAGCAACTTAAGAGGGGGGTGAATTGGGTTTAAACAGTAATTCAACAAATAATTTGAGATTTAAAAATTTTAACTAAATATTCAAACAAATATTAATTAACCAACAATATGTTGTAAATAGATGCAAGCAATTCAAACTATAAAATAAAAGAGATAGAGAGAATAGAATACGACACTAAAAATTTTTATGGTTCGACTTCAACTCCAAAGTCTACGTCCACTCCCCAAGACTCCTTCTTTGAAATTTTTCTCCACTATATCCAAACTGTAGATACAATCACTAGCTTTTTAACCCAGGCACTAGTCCTCCTTTACAACGAGTTTTTTTCACAGATGCTAGTCACTCCCTTCCAACTAGTTTTTATACAGGTGCTAGTCACACTAATCAAGTGATCCCTCACTCCAACTAGTTTTTATATAGATGCTAGTTACACCCAACCCCTAACTATTTTTCCTAACTAGTATCTCCCTTACAAGAAGAAATAGTAAGAATACAACCACTCTTACTTACAAATAAATTCTCTCAAAGAATAGATACACCAATAAAACTCTTAAAACATTGCAAGATAAAATACAATGAAACTCTCAAAGACTTTGCAGGATGAATAACAATTTGATGCACAAACTCTTATTGTTCTTGTTGTTGTGGTTTGTTCTTCAAGTATATCTCTCTTTATAGATGAAGATAAGAGCATGATTTGTAGTTTCAAATAAGTTTATAACTGTTGGAGAGCATTAAAGACATTTCTTCCCATTGAGCTACTTGCTGCCATATAGGTTTTTGAATTTCTGATTAGATATCTTTACTTCCATCTTGATTTTCTCCTTGATAACGTTCGAATTTGAAAATGGCTATGAGAG
This sequence comes from Euryodendron excelsum, assembly GCA_033060915.1. Taxonomy (NCBI): domain Eukaryota; kingdom Viridiplantae; phylum Streptophyta; class Magnoliopsida; order Ericales; family Pentaphylacaceae; genus Euryodendron; species Euryodendron excelsum. The sequence goes on from CM065385.1 coordinate 18,762,066, forward strand.
CAAAGTTGTAGACATGGAAATCATATTTTTAGAACCATAAGAATCTGGTTGATCCAATGGCCAGATCAAAAGTTATGATCAAATTACTTGAGTTGTCTCCCAGTTGGCATATTTGAATTTCTGCACAACTATGTTAACTTGTATCAGCTTTTTCATATAGCAAACATTCGATTTTGAAAATCTTTATAAGATATAAAATGTATATATGGAGGTTATCTTTTCACATCCTCAACAATCAAAGCATTTGAATATCATAGTCAAAAGATATGAGTGAATTATTCAGACTGTCTCCCAACTGTCATCTTTTGAATTTCAAATTCAATAAGTCACCTTCCATTTCATTTTCATCTTACAAAACATTCTTCTCATGAAAATGTCATAAAACACCGTAATTAGCTATTTGAGTCTTCTTTCTAATATCATAAAAATCAGATCAATCTAACAGTTAGATCAAAAGATATGGGTAAAATACTATGATTGTATCATAGGATATAATTTCATCAAATTTCCAATCTTAAAAGAAAATTATGTCCTCTAGTTTTCTTTCTTGAATTAAGTTTCTTTAAAACATGATTCTCAAAGATTTAGATATTACTTTTCAAGTCTTTATCTCTCTTTCAAGTGCTTCATAATCCTGCAAAACTTTATTACACCAATTAGACCAAGGATTAAATGCATTAAATATATTTAATCAAGAAAACATTTATAAATCAAAATAAGTTATCATCAAAACTATATATAAAATTTCATATGAATAAACTTAGAGCTAACACCAAGGCCAAAGCTCGTAGTCTAAGCTCGCCCTTAAGGTCATGGGCTAAGCTTGGGCCTTGAATTCCTAATTTTGGCCCAACTTGACCCAAAATTTGGCAAAAGCCGCAAAGCCCGGTTAGGCCATGGCCCTAGCCGGCCCAATTAACATGCCTAGTGGTTTGTTTGAGTTTGAAAGATGTGCAAGATGTGTGATTGCTGCTAGGTTGAAGCTTGCCAAGAAAGCTTGTTTGAAGCATCAAAAGGTCTCAAGGCAGTGTACCTCACCGACAGGCACACCAAAGTTCTTCAACAAGTTTCAGCATGGACAAACCAGTGGGCTTCGCCACTAGGTGCACCAAAGTTCAAGCTAGTGCGCTTCCTGAGTTAAGAAATTTTTCTAGATTTCTAATGGACATTGCCACTAGGCACACCAGACCTCGCACTAGCGGTAGGTTAGTTTTACTCTATTCTATTTTTTCAAATCTCGAGTTGTGCACAAAAAAGGCAAAAAGCATTTGATAGCCACCTTAGGAATTTGTGGGGGTCTTTTCAGCTACTCTCCCACACTCTAAGCAACCTCTTTGGCATATATTCCTAGCTCTAATCAGTCTCTTATGGATCTATGACATTTGAGAGAAATGAAGTTTTTGGCAAGAAAGGTTCTTGAGTCTTACTTTTCTGATATCAAGTTCTTGAAAGCTTAAGGGAGATTCAACACCATATTTTCCTTCAATCCATTAAAGAGATGAAGATGTCTTAAAGGAGTTCAATTCATTGAAGACTCATCAAGGATTCGGTGAGATTCCAAGTGCTTATAAACTAGTTCGTGGATGCGGATGGAGTAGAAGCTAAAGATACAAACCTAGAGTTGTGGATTCAACAAGTGTAAAAGGATTGTAAGATTTCATATATTATTAGTTCATTACATAATACTTGGTTGGAGCTGGACGATGTCCCATGGTTTCAAAAATCATGTGTGTTGATGGTTGTGTTTGTTTACTTTCTGTTGATGGTTTGATTTATATTTACCACTGCAATCACAGGTTTAAAAATGGGTAGAGACCTATTCACCCCCCTCTAACTCCATTATCGGTTAAGTAATCCAAATTACTAAGACACTGTGTTTTCTCATCAACAAATCCCTGAGGTTTGCGAAAATTCCTTTTCTACAGTTGAAAGCTTCCAACTTTTTCAAGAAATTGAGATGTTGTTACTGGTTTGAAAATGGGAACACTTCAAACTATGGGCAAAACTTCACTGAATTGGGAATCTTTGGTCAATTTGAAAGTTTCACAGGAGTCTGTTTGTCTCCCAAGTTTCTTGTTTTTGTGTCAAATTTAAAAATTCTGAATATTGTAAACTTTTGTAGAATATTTGGAACTGAGCTTTTAGTAACTTAATAAGACTTAATCAATTTTTTTTGGTCAAGAAAAGAAATTAATCAATTTAACACTTTTTTTGTCTTTGATTTTTTCCCCCTAAAATTTTACGTACAATTCTTAGCTGAATTTGTTATCCAAACTCAACCACTTCCTATTTTGAGACTTTGACTATCTTATCAAAACTTGAATTTTGCCAAAATTTCTACAAACTTTAAATCAGAGCAATTTAATGTAAAATGCAATCACTTAAAGTTTATTCTCCTTTTTCACTGAGTGATTGTAATTGAACTTACTATAAGAATATTTCATGAACATAAATTAATTTAGAACACCAAATCTATAAGATTAAATGTGGACACGTATGCTTTTGTTTATGATTAATTGAGAATTTGAAGTAAATATAATCCTCTGTGTGAATTTTAGGGCTAGTTTTTCCTCTCTTTCATTGATATTAGTAAGACGACTATCAATGAGAATAACGGTCTCCAATACAGACTGGAGAGGAAACTATGGGTAAAAAAACCTCAGCCCAACCGAATAGGGCAGGCCCAATAAATACTAAGAGGCTTTATGGGGACCAGTAACAGCCCGAACTTCATCCAGGCAATTCAGGCCCACACTCCATGGTCGGCCCAAATAGGAAAACTACCCGACCCCAATGAAACGGGTCACTTGAGTCAGAAATACCAGGGCATTTAATGCTCCATTGTCAGCATTTAATGTTGAACGGACCCATATTCAATGCGGAGGAGATACAGCATGCGACGGTCATGCTTACATCCGATCAGTCGAACTCGAATATGGTGATAAAAGTGTATTCCTGTCTGATCAACACACTCTCAATCGCATGAGCCTATGATGTAGGCCATGATTACATGAGTAGGCTCGACAGAGAGCACAACACTATAAGAACGCAACATCCTGAAAGAACGAGGTATGAACCATTGATTATCTTAGTATTCACAGTATTTATTCTGCTTCTACTCTGGGATAAGATCACTAACTTGACCATCGGAGTGTGATCGGCCCAAAGAGGGTCGACCCATTCTAACTCCTTTGTCTCTTTACAGCAGGTTGGAAACTCATTGACAGTGGTTCGAGTGATCGGCCAGACCTTCCTAGAAATCCCCCTTACAATTGGCACTGTCTGTGGGAAGGTCTAAGTAAATATGAGTACTAACTTCTTAGGGAGAACATGAGTCCACACCACCGAACGAGAGAAGACGAAACGAAAGGCCAAGCAGTCGAGGCTGGAGGCCCCCCTGCAGAAAGAAGACAAAGTTGAACCGGTCCAGATGATTAACATGCTGTATGGATCGGCAGAATCAGAAGCTATCGACTGGCATAAATATAGGGCTAATATTCAAAAGGCTGAGCACTTGAGGGAGGTAATGCAGATAGGCACCCCTCCCAAAAAAGTCAAGGTCAGCAGTGATATCACAACCATAACTTTTACTAATGAAGATCTTGTGGGAGTTCAGACTCCCTACAATGATGTACTCGTCGTGACTCTACGCTTGGCAGTCTGTGATGTGAAGAGGCTGCTCATTGCCCAGGGAAGCTCCTCCGAGATTATGTACTACGACCTCTTTAAGAAGCTAGAACTGAAGGACGCCAACCTCCAGCCCTCACTCAAAACATTGATCGGGTTTAGCTCCAATTCCGTTTGGCCACTTGGAAAGGTAACTGTCCCTGTCACGGTGGGAGGAATCACCCTACAAATAAAATTCCTGGTGGTAAACGTACCATCCCCATACAATGCAATCATAGCCGAACATGGTTGCATCTCATGAAGGCGATTCCCTCTTCCTACCATGAGTTGATTCGATTCCCCTCACCAAAGGGGGTGCAAGAGATAAGAGGGGACCAAGTCACTGCTAAGCAATGCTTCCTTACGGCATGTGCAACGAAAGCAAAAGCAGGTAAAGTGCAGATGATGGAGCTTCACGAGGATACTCCCACCATTGATGACGTTGGGCAAGTACCAGAGAAGAAAGCCAATCAAAGGCCTGAAGAAAATCCACATAAATCGACAAAAAGAAAAGTACTTTGTGATCAGTGCTTCCCTATCCAAGACTAAAGAAAATTTATTGATCGAGCTCCTAATGAACTATATTGAAATTTTAGCTTGGACTCCTTACAACATGCCTGGAATCGACGCAAAGATCGCTTGCCACAAATTAAGCGTGGACCCTCAGTGCCGACCTGTGGTCCAGAAGGGCAGGGGGCAGCCACGCAACATGCAGATGTTGTCATAGAAGAGGTTGAAAGGCTCCTTAATGCTGGTGCAATTAGGGAAGTCTACTACCCCCGTTGGCTGTCAAACACAGTCATTGTGAAAAAGAAGGACGACAAGTGGAGAGTTTGTATTGACTTCACCGATTTGAATAAAGCATGCCCCAAGGACCCTTTTCCTCAGCCCAAGATCGACCAATTGGTAGATGCCACTGCTGGCTTTGAAAGAATGAGCTTCCTGGATGCTTATCGTGGGTATCACCAAATCCCACTTCATAAAGACGACTAAGAAAAGACCGCCTTCATAACTCCAAGGGGTATCTTCTGTTACAAGGTAATGCCCTTCGGACTTAAGAATGTTGGGGCCACCTATCAGCGTTTGGTCATGAAAATATTCAAAGACCACATCGGCAGCACTGTGGAAGTATATAATGATGACATGGTGGTCAAAAGTAAGCTCGACACTTCCCATTTGGAAAACCTGACGACAGTATTCAACATTCTGAAGTAGTATAAAATGAGGCTTAACACCTCCAAGTGTGTGTTCGAGGAAATTCCTGGGATTCCTGGTTACACACAGGGGCATTGAAGAGGATCTGCAGTAGGTCAGCGTTATTCAGAACGTCCAAGCTCTGAGGAATGCTAAAGAAGTGCAGAAATTAACTGGCATGGCAGCGGCTCTCAATAGGTTCATTAGTCGATCTTCGGACAAATGCCGACCATTCTTTCAGCTTCTCAAGAAGCAAGAGCAGTTCAGTTGGACCCTGAAATGTGATTAAGCCTTGTTAGATTTGAAGAAATACTTGAGCCAGCCTCCTTGCTCTCCACCCCATCGAAGCATGAAGAGCTCTTCCTTTACTTTGCAGTGTCAGAGCATGCGGTTAGTGCCGTGTTACTTTGACAGCAAGATCGGCAGCAGAAGCCATTCTACTATGTTAGCAAAACTTTCTTAAGGGCAGAAAGCAGATGTCTACCGTTAGAAAAGCTAGCCCTTGCATTGATAGTGGCATCGCGCAAATTGGTGCACTACTTCCGGGCCCAAACCATCAACGTGCTCATAGACCACCAACTAAAACCACTCTTGAGAAGGGTCGACTTCTCCAGTAGAGTGGCCAAGTGGGCCGTTGAGCTGGGAGAATTTGACATCAAGTTCCAACCACGAACAACAATTAAAGGCCAGGTATTAGCTGATTTTATTACCAAATTTTCTGTTGAACTTCCACAGGAAACCAATCCAACCCCGATCCTCGGTGTGTAACATGATGAGCTCTCTTCGGACCTTTAGGAGAAAGCTAATCATTGGAAGTTGTTCATAGATGGAGCATCCAATGACCGGGAGGCAGGTTCAGGGATAGTCCTGATCATGCCAAGCGGCATGGCATTAGAGCAGGCTATTAAGCTAGAGTTCACTGCTTCAAACAATGAGTCAGAGTTCACCGGAGAATACGCAATAAAGAAAGACATAATGGCACAATATCTAGCAAAAGCAAGAAAGCCACTGTCAAAATTCAGCAAGTACAAGCTCCAGCAGGTCGGTCGCGACAGTAATGCTCACGTCGACGCCTTGGCAACACTTGCCACAGCCCTGAGTCAGGCTCAAAGAGAACAATCCATGTGGAGACGCAAGCTAGCCCGAGCATACTTCAAGAAGAAGAGCAAGCCCTAGCTAGCCAACAATTGGGACCTTCCTAGATGGACCCAACCGTCTCCTATCTAAACAAAGACATACTCCCCGAGGACAAGAATGAGGCCAAAAAAGTCAAATACAAATCTCTGAAATACTGGCTCTCTCCCACCAAGGAGCTCTATAGAAGGTCTTTCACTGGCCCTTACTTATATTGTGTTCATCCTGACAAAGTGCATGCCATTTTGTTTGAAATTTATGAAAGGATCTGTGGAAGCCATATCGGCGGCAGGTCTATCGCTCACCGAGCGATTTCGCAAGGTTATTGGTGGCCCTACATGTAGAGAGACGCCACCCAGTACGTGCTGAAATGTGAGAAATGTCAGAAATTCTCTCTGTTGATCAATCAGTCGGCTGAGGACCTCACAACAATCACTGTCCCCTAGCCCTTTGTCCAATGGGGACTAGATATAGTCGGACCACTGCCCCGAGCTCCAAGTAACAAGAGATTTCTCATTGTGGCTATAAACTACTTTACTAAATGGGTAGAGGCAAAGCCACTTTTGACGATCAAAGAGTTGGACGCGAACAGATTTGCCTTGAAAAGTATCATTACACGAGTCAGCATACCCTGCGCACTAATAACGGATAACGGCACCCAGTTTGATGGTAACAAATTCAAAGAATTCTGCGACGAGCTAGGCAACATGAATTATTATTCGACATCGACTTATCCACAGTGCAACGGGAAGGCTGAGATTTCCAACAAAACAATGATCAATAGTATCAAAAAGTGTCTGGAAAAGGCTAGAGGAAGATGGGTTGAGGAGCTCCCCAGCGTCTTATGGTCCTACAGAACCACTCTGAGGAGATCTACTAGGAAAACCCCTTTCTCAATAGCATACGGGGTAGAAGCAATGATACCCTTGGAAGTGGATCTCCCTACTATTAGATCAGCAACTTTCGACACTGGCCTCAATGATCAGACTTTGGCAAAGGACATGCACTTTGTTGAAGAAAAGCGTGAGGCTGCTCTAATCAAACTTACTAGGTATCACCAACAACTGAGCCGAACTTACAACAAAAGGGTACAACCGAGATCCTTTGCTCTTGGAGATCTGGTATTAAGAAAGGTATTGGGAGTAACAAAAAATCCAACAGACGGGAAGCTAGGCCCCAATTGGGAAGGTCCCTACAGAATTACGTCCCAAGTCGGTGTGGGGCATATCAACTGGAAACTGTCGAAGAAAGGCGACCACTACCCCGACCTTGGAACGTAAACAATCTCAGGAAATTCTACCAATAGGCCCTTCTTATCTTCAAAAGATGTATCTGCCTGTAGTTTGTACTCAGAAGGAGGCAACTTCCTTCAACAAAAATATAATCCTTACACAAATCAATGAAATTGGAAGCTACTCAACAAAGTTGATGCCACTCGAAATTGCAAAGTACTGAAGAAAGACAAAAAAAAATCAGGTGTAAAAACATGGTCCTGGATCATTTATGACTAGGTCGGCTAATGAAGGTCATTAAAATCAGGTGTAAAAACATGATCCTGGATCATTTATGACTAGGTTGGCCAATGAAGGTCATTAAAATCAGGTGTAAAAACCTGGTCTTGGATCATTTATAACCAGGTCGGCCAATGAAAGTCACAAAAAATCAAGTGTAAAAACCTGATCCTGGATCATTTATGACCAGATCGGCCAATGAAGGTCATTAAAACCAAGTGTGAAAACTTGGTCCTGTCTAAGTTGGACAGGTTGGCCAATGAAAGTCACAAAAAACCAGGTGTTAAAACCCGTCCTGGATCATTTATGACCAAGTCAGCCAATGAAGTTCATTAAAACCAAGTGTAAAAACTTGGTCCTGTCTAAATACAGAGCAGATCGACTACACATAGGCCACAGACCCGCCTTGGTCCTGCCTAAATCAAGAAGATCAGCAAAAGAACTATCGAAAACTGAGGAATCAAAAAAGATAAGTATCTCGACTCTTCCCGACCTAAGTCTAATAGCTTGGCTCAGTAAAAGGCCACAATTTACGAGTTAAGGCATTCATTTTATTTGCTAAAAATAATTTTTGGCCAAAGTCCAGAAGCTCAGTGAATAAATGAAGACCTTTTATTTTCCCAAAATTATCTAGAGTGACTGTCTTTGGCGAGTTAGCCCCGATATCAACATTCAACTATTTATCAAGGGAATGGCACACAAGAGTCAAGTAGAGAAATGTACACGTATAAACAATAAAAAAAATTACACTGTTGTGTTCACAAAAACAGCAAACAAAATTGGCCCTAAGGTAGCTCAGCTACTAGGGGTTCGGAAGTAGATAGGTCAGCTGGATGTAGTTCAGTGGTTGATGGCAGATCGACTGGAGGAAGCTCAGCTAGACTGGCTTCATCAATTACCTAGGTTTCGCGGCCAGTATTTGCCCCACCACCATAGGCGTAGGCACTCTCGTTGTCCTCGGATTCCAGCTCAGCATTAGCCCAAGCTGTTATCTCCGTCCATAGAGGGGAGGATTTGTCCAGCATTGATTTCTTTAGTGCCGACGTCTAGCCGTCTCGAAAGGCACCCTCGGATATGGTCTTCACCTGAGTCTCATACTGATCCCCAGCATCATTGAAACCCTTGGTGTACTGAGCCTCACACTCCTTATTCAACTTGTTCACCTCTGATTAAGATTCAGCTAGAGCCGCCTCCGCTTCGGACGTCGATTTCTCAGCTTCGGCCAACCTAGCCTTCAGATTGGCAACTTCAACCCTAGCTTCCTCAAAATCTTTTTCCCTCTGCTTGAGGGAGGCCAACATATCCCCTAGGACAACCTGTTGCTCCATGAAGGCCTTTTGGAAGCCCCTGGCCTCATTATCCTTTGTATGAAACATACGCTTATATCGGTCACGGTCCAGCAATAGATTGGCGTATCGATCTCGTAGGATGCAAAATCGATGCAAAACCTCCAAACTTTGGATGGCCCCCTGCATCAAACAAAAGCGGACAAAAGTTAAAATGAGAGCTCGGCAGAAAACTTAAAGAAGAAAGACAGACAAAAAAAAACTCTTTACCACCATTGATCTTTGAACGGCGCCTGCTAGCAGCACATCATCGTCGATCTCACTTAGCTCCCAGACATCTCCAGGCGACCCCAAGGCCTGAAGAGCACCAACGGCCACTGCGGGACCGTTGAGTATCAAGTCCTGGGTGTTCATGGGCCGACCAACAACCTTTGGCCGAACCATGAACTCCTCAGGCGTCGACTCCTCAGCCTTACCTTTGCCCCTTGCATCAACTTCTGCTGATGTAGATGGAGGGACAGTAGAACCGTTCTCCTTTGCTTGAGCAGCCTCCTTTTTAGCAGTTTTCACCAGTTTCCTTTTCTTAGCAACCTGCTGAGGTACCAGGGCTCCATCAAAAACCACCAGCTCGGGGCTAGCATCAGTTCCAATACCGGAGTGCGCAATAAGAGGATGAACCTCAACACTACCACCTGGAGCAGCGACTTCGGTGGTGGAAGACGAGGCGGTAATGGAGGATGGGATCGCCCCTTTCCTCTTCCTGGAAGCTCTCCCTCCTAGTGCCAGTGACAGGTCGCGCACTTTGGGGGCCATGTTTTCTTTGGCGACAGAGGAGATAGGCACAGCAGCAAAAGCGACAGGGGGTGGGGGCAACAATGCTGGGTACTCGTCGATCTTGTGCAGAGTTCCTTCTGCCTTCTGCGCTGTGAGGATTGAGGCGGCAACTCCGTATACTGCTGTGAAAGACTGATACCAAACTGGGTATCCTAGCAAAACGTGAGTGGCTCGCCCAATCCTGACCAATGCTCATTCACCCTTGTACGCCCAGGCAATGCCTAGAGCATTCAGATCCACCCCTAGAAGTTCGGTATCCTTATCCTTAGCACTAAAATCAGTTGCAAAGCAAAAATAAGAAGGTGCAGAGTCAGAAATAGACAGAGTCTCAAATAAATAATAGAGAGGAAACTTGTACCAAATCGAGGACGAGAAGACTGACCTATTTTCTGCGAAACCCTAGGGCATCGTGCTGGTGGGGCTAGCTCCATAGGGATTTCCCCAAATTTCCAAGGGTCACTCACCCTAACTATGATATCATCAATCCCCTTCTCCAAGCTCGGAAGGAACTGAATCGACTCTCTGGGGCTAGCCCTGGCCCTAAAATAGTATCTATGGTGGTCTGATCAAGCAGTGTTCACCTCCACTGCCGAGTAACAGTAGTCAAATTCGTGAAGCCCTAGGTTCAGACCCAACCTTTTGTTCAACTCAACCACCCCCATCACTATCTTACACCCATTCGGTGCGAGTTGAATTGGGGCGATTTTGTAATGGTTGAGGACTTCGGTCAAAAGGGGTGAATGGAAAAACGGAGTCCACCCTTTACAATGGCAATGAAAGGGAAGGGAGTACCCTCCTCTATTACTACCCAACTTTCGTCCCTGGGACCGATTAGCCTAATGTCTACGCCCGTCGAAAAACTATACCGGGCCTTAAACGTGACTATATCGTCAGAAGTGGCAAGCATACTCCTAAGTTATGATCCCATTGCAGACCAGAAGCAAAGGTTTCCTACCTGGGAATGCAAAAGAGACACAAGACAAGGGAAACTTGCAGAGTTGCTACCTTCGCGAAAGAGACAAATTCGAAGTTCGAAGTTCGAGTTTGGCCCTATGTGTGAAAGGTATCCACAACCCCTTCGTTTGACAGAGAAAGTTGAGGCGACAGCGGTGTCTTCAGGTCACTCAAGTCACATTGCATTAAAACTTCTGACGGTATAACGTCACGGCTCAAATGGCTATGGTGTATCAACCCCAACCCCCTACCAAAGGACGCTAGGGCTGAGGGGCAATTGTGGGTCAAATAACCCCAGCCCAGCCCAATAAATACTAAAAAGCTTCATGGAGACCAGTAATGGCCCGAACTTCATCCAGGCAATTTAGGCCCACACTCCATGATCAGCCTAAATAGAAAAACCACTCGGCCCCAATAAACCGAGTCACCTGAGTCAGAGATACCAGAACATTTAATGCTCCATTGTCAGTATTTAATATTAAACGGACCCGCATTCAATGCGAAGGAGATACAGCATGTGACAGTCATGCTTACATCTAGTCAATCGAACTCGAACATGGTGATAAAGGTGTATTCCTGTCCGATCAGCCCACTCTAAATCGCATCAGCCTATGATGTAGGCCATGATTATACAAGTAGGCTCGACAGAGAGCACAACACTACAAGAACACAACATCTTGAAGGAACGAGGTATGGACAATTGATTATCTTAGTATTCACAGTCTTTATTCTGCTTCTACTCTGAGATAAGATCACTAATTTGACCGTCGGAGTGTGATTGGCCCAAAGAGGGTTGACCCATTCTAACTCCTTTGTCTCTTTACAGCAGGTTGAAAATTCATTGACAGTGGTTCGAGTGATCGGCAAGGCTTTCCCAGAAATCTCACTTACAAAAACCTAGCCATATATAATATGGTCTAAGGGACCCTCTCATAAAAGGTTTGTAATAGAGTCAAACTTGTTCACACTTCCATCCAACCATATTATTAAATATTAGGTACACATACAAGCCCAATAACTAGATCGCAATATAATAGGGCCTTAAACATGCACAGGAGCGAAACCATGCTTGAACTATGGGAGGCCATCCCGCCAACTTTTGAGTATTGATAAAAGGAGATGGTGCATTAGCCCCCCAAAATTTTAAATTTTTTCCTTTTGACTTTTAAAACTTCAAGGATTTTTTCCCTTTGACCCAACAAATTTTAAAAAATTTTACCTTGACCTTCAAAAAATTAATAATTTTAACATTTGCTCCAAAAAAATTCAAAAATTTTACCTCGACCTTTCAAAATTCAAGATTTTTTTTATGAGCCCCTCAACAAAATTCAAAAAATTTTACCTTGATCTTTTATGGTCCCCCTAATAATATTTTTGATTCCGTCGCTAAACATACATGTCTCATAGCCCAATTGGATCTAACCCATTTTTAATAAAACAAAACCCAAGTAATAGAAGCTCACAATTAGGAAAAATTCCAACCCTTGCATCATTCACTCCATAGTCCCGAAGATCCACAGCTCCATCACTAAGCGAATACATTTATCAACCCACAAAACAAGCAAGAGCATATAGAAGAAGTTATTTGGTTGCATAATTAAGAAGGACAGCAAAGAATAGAAGCTTCCACCCCAGTTGCAGGACCATATCTATTGTTAGTGATGCACATACTCATCATAAGAATTGATTGCATTAACTGACTTTTACTGTGGAAATGGGTAGTAAGAGAATGGCTAATAAGTTGGGAAAACTGAATTAAAGTGTCCTTGTTAATTTATGCTTTCCTCAGCACAAAATAGAATCAACGCAAGCATAGTAACAGAGAGCTTTGGAGTTTGGAGCATCCCTCAAAGCCTCTTGAGAATATTAGAGAAGCATTTAGTTCTGGTTATTGTTGGGACAGGCTCCACCAAAGTATTCATGGAAATCATGTTAATTGATTTCCTTATATGTTAGTTTTCTCTTCTTTTTTTTTTTTTAATAGTTTTATTTGTTCCATTCATTGTTCAGCAGCGTTCCTCTTGCGTCTAATTTCACTATTTAGAATCATAATTTAAACAAAAAAGTTTATTACATTATTCTGGTATAGTATTCTTAAAAAAAAATTTATAAAATTAGAATTTTCTAACTTGTGCATCATCAAATATTTAGAAAATCACAAAGCTATAACCATAACTACTATTTGGATGGCCTTATTTGGCGGTAACAACAGCAATGAATTTGCCGTTCTTATACAAATCGAGCAGTCTGCAAAAACAGCTAAAAGCCTGAAAAGCCACCTCTCTCTCTCTCTCTCTCTCTCTCTCTCTCTCTCTCTCTCTCAGAGAAAATCAAGGAAGGAAACTACAACAACTTTTTTAATTGCCTTTTTTGGCAGGTAAAGAAATGAAGCAATGAATTAATGAATGTTTTTGCCTTGCATAAAAAACCAACCCATCTAAATACTTAACCAAGTATGTTTGATTTAAAATAATTATTTATCTCTTAACACTCTCTCTCATAAATGGTCAGTCTCTCCCGATAATAGGTGAGTCAATACCGTGAAATTGTTTAGAAATTAATTAAAAATACCAAATTTTTGAATGACTCGAAGCACTTAGAAATGTTTTGATGTTGGTATACTCCTGAAGTCTTAAGATTAGACCCTCCAAAAGGAAAATTAAGTACTCCTAATTAATGAGCAAACCAGATTCCACGAACAAATCACACAAACACATAATTCTTTGGCATCAACCACCTAATTAGTAATTCATAAAGTCTACATGGTGTACAAAAAAACAATCAATCGAAAGTCTGAACATTACAATAACCAATTAGGTAGTATTGGAATTCACCTGACAGAAGCAGAATGGGTGTCTTTTAAGTCAATTTTCTCTTATGTAATTTTATCTTTCATGTCAACAATTTTGTTCAACGGGGCCACTTATTTTACACTTGTGCATTTACTAAAATTGGAAAATCCAGTTAGGCACTAACTACTTTCTGAATGCTTTTTTGGGTAAAAGCCACAATAAATAGGCTTCTCTGACCACTGCAAAACCACCACCACCACCACCAAGCTGTGATTACCCACCTTTCTCTCTCTCTCTCTCTCTCTCTCTCTCTCTCTCTCTAAACTCACGCAATTCCATCAACAGGGACAGAAGCCCCCTTCGAACCCAGAACCTGCAACACAAACCCACCCAGCCACTGCATCCATCCCCTTCTCAATACACCAAAACTGTGGTTGAACCGGCTTGAACCATGGCCCGTGCCATGGTCCTCATGTGGGCCTGTTCGGTAGTGCTCCTGGTCACGGCCAATGTTGCCGCCGGTATAGGTGTGAACTGGGGCTCCCAGTGCTCTCAAAATATCCTCCCGAGCATTGTGGTTCAACTGCTCAAAGACAATTCCATCGATAAAGTGAAGCTGTTTGATTCGGATTCCTGGACTGTCAAAGCCTTTGCTAAGACTGGCATTGAGGTTATGGTTGGAATCCCCAATGATCAGCTGAAAAAATTTAGCGAAAGCTATGACAAAGCCAAGGATTGGGTGAAAGAGAATATCACCACACATGTTAAGGACGGAAGCGTCAATATCAAGTAAGGAACCTTGTTTATTTATTTATTTTTATACATCAAAAAATAAGAAAAACATTAATTAAAAAAAAAAAAGTATTAAACCCTTTCAAAAGAAGTTACAATCATATCTACCACTAGCGTACTTCTTAAGATTTGGTGGGGGGTTCGTCATGAATCAGCATTTCCTCCTGTTGCTTTACTCCCATATTAGCTAGAGCATCGGCACATTGATTTGCTTCCCAAAAGGAACCTTATTTCAAACAATATTTCGATGGATTATTAATAAGTAATGTTATACATTCAGAAAATTCATACATAATTTATATTCAGAATGATGTGTCTGAGTTGTAGACCTATCACTTTAAAACAAAAAATTCATAAAGATGTATTTTAATTATAAAACTGTCACTGTCACATATTCTGGTTCAAAATTCTATACAAAAATTATAAAAGAATAGCATTTTTTATCATTAATAGATGTTTGTTGAGTTTGTAATGGGTTGTAGTGGGATCCTAGGTTCAAGTCTCATAACCTCTTCTTGCATTTTTCGCTATGTTTATTGTTACGCACTCTGTTTTACATGTATTTGTGCATCGTATTTAGCTCTTTTGATCACTCTCCATGAGCGAAACGAGGTCAAACGTGAAGGGAAGTGTTAGGTAACGTGATACATATGGGTGGTCTCACTTTTTAATAGATTAAACTTTTAGAACCATGAATGATCCAACACGAACAATGTTTTACGATGTATCATTTATAAATCATCGAAGTTCTTTTCGTTTGCAATTATTGTTTTACGATTCAATTTTTCACGCTTTCTTTTGCAGGTATGTGGCTGTTGGAAACGAGCCATTCTTGACGAGCTACAATGGTTCCTACCTAAAGACTACTCTCCCAGCAATTCAAAACATCCAAAAAGCTCTCAACGAGGCCGGCCATGGAGACCAAGTAAAAGCAACCACTCCCCTCAATGCCGATGTCTATGACACCAACACACAGCTTCCATCAGGAGGCGATTTTCGCAGCGACATAAAGGATCTCATGGTCGAGATGGTACGCTGGTTCAGCACAAACAACTCCCCATTTCTCGTCAACATATACCCATTCCTCAGTCTCTATCAAAACCCCGGCTTCCCTGTCGATTTCGCTTTCTTCGATGGCGGCGCCAAACCCGTTATTGACAAAGGTACTACATACGACAATGTGTTTGATGCAAACCTTGATACGCTTATGTGGTCACTGAAGAAGGCCGGGGTGCCCAATTTGAAGATCATCGTTGGGGAGATCGGGTGGCCCACCGACGGCAATATCAATGCAAATATAAAGTTGGCTAAGAGGTTCTACGATGGCTTCCTCAAGAAAATGGCTGGCAACAAAGGAACTCCGCTCCGGCCGGGGCATATGGAAGTCTATCTTTTCGGCCTACTCGACGAGGACATGAAGAGCATCGCCCCTGGTTTTTTCGAGCGACATTGGGGAATATTCCGATCGGACGGTGTTCCCAAGTTCCCGATGGACTTCACAGGAAAAGGGCAGGACAAGTTACCAGTGCCGGCCAAAGGGATTAAGTACCTGCCGCCTCTTTACTGCGTGTTCAACAGGGATGTGAAGAACATGACTCTGGTGCCGGCGAATATGGACTATGCGTGCTCGGCATCAGATTGCACAGCCCTGTCGTATGGCGGATCGTGCAACAACTTGGATACGATTGGGAACATTTCGTATTCTTTCAACATGTATTTCCAAATGAACCATCAGGACGCGATGGCTTGTAATTTCAATGGGTTGGCGACGCTGACCAGTATGAATCCCTCCAACGGTTCTTGCTTCTTCCCAATACAGATGCAGAGTGCTGGGACGAGGCTCAGGATGGTGTCTGGCGTGAGTGTTGCAGGGTTTTTGTTGATCTTGTTGTCGCTGTTTTAGGATGACGATGATCGATGAACTTGAGATGTCAATGCAGGTCCTTGCATTGCAACGTTTGAAAACACTTCGTGTTATGTACTTCTAATCTTTGAACAAGTTAATAATTTGTTGTAGTTATTGTTGCCATTTAATTTGTTTTCTTAAAAAATACAAGGCCATTGAATCCAAAATTGTCCAGATTTAATATCAAATATATGAACATGCTATGAAAAGGGGCCACACGGTGACTGTTTGTTCAGGCCACCATTGAAGCTCAACCGAAGCTTCGTGTGTATAAACAGTGTTCATTAACACACGCAAGGGGCACAAAAACATCCACTAAGAGCCTGTTTGGAATTTCGGGTCGGGGGGTGGGGGTGGGGAGGGAGGGAATTTTTTCTTCATTATTCTTTCTTTGATTTTATCCTATCTAAAAGAGAAAGAGAATAAAAAGAAAAAGTGAAAGAAGCAAAAGATGTGAAGATTCGGTAAAAAAATAAAAAACAGAATCTGGGGTTCCTTTTTTTTTTTTTTTTTTGAAATTTCATTGAACTTTGGGTACTTTTGATTATTATACAAAAATTGGTTTAAAATATCAACTTTTGTCTCTCTCTCTCTCACTCTCACTCTCACGCACGACAACAAATCAGAGACCGATGTCTCCTGGTTTCTTCCTCTATTTTTTTTTCTTCTTCTTTTAATCTTTTTTTTTTTTCCTTATAGCAAGATTTTAATATCTCTCATTTTTAAGAGTTTTTTTGTTCCTTTTTGTATGGGCTTCGCGATGGTGGTTTTGGTTCGTAATTTCGGCTCGTGGTTTTAACAAAATCAAATTCATGCCCTAAGTTTAATTTTTAAGAGGTAGGGAATTATACGTGAGTTTTGCTATTGGATTAATATTTTTTAGTTATACATGTTGTTTAGGAAGAAATCATGCCTATAAGATTTCTAGGTTGATTTTCAGGTTTTACTTAAACTTAAAAATTAATTATAATTTAATTTTTTGAGTTTCTTGGTTGATTTTTGCTATGTTTAGTATTATGTGTTGATATCTTGTGCATTATTGAATATTTTGAGTGAAAATTTAAAATTTTACCATGTTTACTTATTTGATAAAATTAGGGATTTCGCTATACACTAATTAATTCATGAAATTGGCTTGAGATTTGTGTAATTCATATACATGTGAGTTATGCTTAAGATGTTGGTTAATTTAAATGAATTAATTAGACAATTTTGATTACTTGACATAACGTTAAGTGGACATAAAATGGATGATAAAAATACTTGTATGCCTTTGGTGTTATTATGGAGTATGAGAAATATTATGTTGGGTAATTAAAAGTGATTATATTATAGATTTGATGATTTGGATGTTATTAGTTTTACTTTTGTGTGGTATTATTGTTGGTTTAGACTCATGTTAAAGTCTACTTGTATTTGAGCATGGTCAGGTATGGGTTTGGAACCTTAGCTCTAGGATTTGCATTAAAGTAAGGCTTGATGCCTCATTTGTTGGGATGCATGCGTCCTTTGAGTGTAGCCCATAAAGTGCGGAATTACTCGAGATGTACGCATCCTTTGGGTGCGGCCAATAAAGTGCAAATGAGGTTATTGGTAGACTGGTGTTCACTACTCAGTACGGTTGGCTGTATGTATGCACTTGTATTGTGATTGGACTTTAGAAAATCTTGGTATTTTTTATTTATTTAATTCTGTTGTCATTTTAGTTTTAGTTTAATTGGATTAATATGAGCTCGTTGAGATTGGTGACTAGATTGTTTGTGGATTGAGGTTGTAAGTGTTTGCTATTTATTTCTTTGGTTCATTTGTGTGCTTAGATCATATCATTTGGCATTAGGTTGGGTGTTAGAATAAAAACTGTATTTCTTTACTTTCATGCATTCTTATCTGTACATTTGCACATATCACCTCATCTTTATTAGTTCGATAGCATAACCTCCTACTAGAGCACTGAAAATGCTCACCTTACAACAATTGCATGTGGGCCTTCAAACAAGCAAACTTAAGGACCAGGATTAGAACACTGGAGGTCTATTTTATATTTTGACCCCATTTTATTGTATCATTTGGTTTTAGTTGTTTTACTTTTAAGTTGAATTATATCTCCATTTTTATCTTGAATTTCAATTGGATGACTGTACTATTATTATTTTGTTTCATTCGAAGGCTTAATTTGGTAGTATGCCATGATTTAGTCCTAGTTGTGGTTTGGTTTAGAGGATATGTTTGTTGATGTAGAAGTATTGGATTGAGGGATGAGATGTATTGTTCAAGTTTGGATTTTTAAAACTTGATATTCTTTTGAAAACATATTTTATTAAACCGGATTTGTTCAAAATACGAATGAATCGACGTAGTTTTGTTTAAAAAATTTTTAAAATAAAAACTATCTTTAAAATGAATTTAAAATTTTATTTTGACTAAAATCTAACGTGGATCAAAATTTTAGCTTAGATTTTTCAACGTTTAAAATTTTATTCCTTAAAAACTAGCTTTTCAAAAATTAAAGCGTGACAATTTAGTATCAAAGCACTGGGCTCAAAAACCCGGTTACCGTGAGAGAGGCTTTGCCTCAAATTTGGGCTTACATACGCATGTTGGTTGTATAGCATATGTTATATATTGCACTGAAGGTTTGGTTTACATGCCGTAAGGATTATGAGCATGGGTTTGATTTGAATTATTGCTTGGGACGTGTTTATGAGATTTTCATACGTGGTTTATTATAGTATATGTGATGTATTTGGATAACATACTAGCGTAATTGGATGCTTTAATGGTTGCTTGGTATGATATATACTTGTTTCATGATATGTGTTGGGAATATGATGACACGGTTAGTCTAACATGAGATAACTACTTGGGTTAAAGGATATAGGGGACTTTGCTTGCTAAAATGTGACTACTTGGTTTGGACATTTGTTTTGTTGAAACATGTTGGCTTTACGGTTGCTTGTAAAGCACATCTATATAGTAGGAGTGCACAAAAAAATCGAAAAACCCAACCTCTCTGAGTCGGTTTGGTTTAGGTCTATTAAAGGTTCGGTTCAGTTCTAGATCTAAAAAAAGTTAACCCGATCATTTCAGTTCGGTTCTCGGGTTCACACTTTCTGGACCCGAACCAACCCGAGAACCGAACCAAACGACCTAACCCAAGAACTGAACTAAGACCCGATCTTATATTTATCAAAAAAGTTTACATATATTCTATATATGCCTTTAAATCATGGTTATTTAAACTTAATTATTATTAATTTATATTTGTATATTGCCTTATTATTTTTTTTAAAAAATTAAGATACAAGATTAACATTGTTTTAATTTTTTAATAAAAAAATCATGTTTTGAACAATAAAAGTGGACCCGACCAAAATCAATCTGATATTGACTCGAAGCAACCCAAGGCATGGAACCGAATTAAACCAACCCGAACCGACTCGAGTTGGTTCAATTCGGTTCCCTGAAAAGATAGGTACGGTTCTAGGTCCAAAATTTTAGAATCGATAAAGATCGGGTTGATTCTGGGTTTGGCACGAACCCGACCCATGCACACCCCTACTGTATAGTATATTATTGATTGTTTGTTTTGTGTGAGTTTGTATTCAAAACACGAAAGTTATATGAGGAGTTGAATTCAGACAACAAAATATGTGTTATGGATTGTGAACGGGATATCAAGGCGGTAATTAAACAAACGTAGTTGAGTTTATGTGTATGTGATGCATGATTCAGATAAGGATTAGTACTTCAAATGGTCATCATGTGACGAGATGTCAACTAGATGTAAATAGGTAACTTGAGAAAAGAGACTAATCTTTTCGGGCAGTTGAAACATCATTAAGGATTTTAAGGGAATTCCGTAAGTGAGTTATCGGTTATGTACCATCGAGATGGACTGAATCAGGATTGGGTAGAATAGTGAGATAATATACATCAAATAGTGGGACAAATAGATCTTCTCGATCAAAGGGATCTTGAGGTATTAGGCTAGATTAAAGACAGTAACATCATCAGGGAGATTTTCAGTAGTAAAGAGTACAGAATCAGACACGCAATGTTTCAGGCCACTCAGGTGGGATGGTACAGGTATAACGCATGCATGATCATTTTAAATGTCCTTCGTACATATTATTATCATATATTAGAGTCGTGTTCCAACCGGTTGGAGTAGCGTGTCATGTATGCATCTTCATGATACTTGTCAACACTATATTATTGTCATTACATCATTATATTACATGTCATTATATTATTATTTTCATTTTCCAGTGACAAGTGGTAGCTACAAAATGAATCAGAGTCGTCTTTCGAAGACTGGGAAAACAAGTGGTGCTCCAATTGAATGGGTCAGTTAGAATAGTATTACTGTGTCATATTGGGAGTTAGAATCAGTGATGGAATTTAATGTTGGAATGGGAATGAGTGTTATGAGGTCGTGGACGCACGAGATTAGGAAGGTTTACAGTTCGATGTGTTGTGTCATTTTAGTTGTGTTGGTCTTGGGTTAACTAGAGATCTATTAGACGAATCCTCTGGCATATTTGAGATGACATGTATGTGTTGGTCTGGGTTAAAAATTAGTTGTGTCGAGTCTTAACCTTAGGGGTTCTGTTGTTAACATTTAGGTAAATGAATAGAATGTGGCTTGTTGTGAAAGCATTCAAGTTTTGGTTATGGTGCATGGAGGTAGTCATGGTTGTTCATGGGGTCCTGGTTTGTTATCTTGCCTTGAGGCTATTACCTATACAATGGTCTATTTTGGGACGTATATGTGGTTTTGCTTTGCGTTGGAGGATCGTCGTGTTTGTCCCAGTACTCTCATGGTGGCAGTGCAATGGATGGGTATGAATTTACATTCTATTTTCCAATTGTTAATGGCAAAAGAATTGGTCCCTAAAGGTTGTTTGGTGCTTGTGGTCATTAGTTCATTATCCCATTTTCCCTTTCCAGCTATTGAGTTCCGACGTTATATTTTGTGTTGCAGTGGGTGTGGTGATCATTTCTGGGTCATGGGATTTGAACTGTTGAATCATGTAAAGAGCTTGGAAGGATTCTTAGATTTCTGGCTAGTAGCTTTTGAGTTTATTTTGACTTTTCGTTGATGTACTTATCTTTTGTGTGGCTACGTTGCATGGTGTATGGTATGATCAGATGGGCAGTTGGCGTGGGACTAGATTTGATCTAGGAGATGACCAGGAAGGTCAAAGTGATTCAACAACGACTATTCACAACTCATAGTTGTCAGAAAAGTTACACAGACCAGCAGAAGCACCCTTTAGAGTTAGAGGCAAATGATTAAGGGTTTCTAAAAGTTTCTCCACATAAAGGTTTGAGTATATTTAGTCAGAGTGGGAAGTTATCGTCCCGTTACATTGAGCTTTTCAGATTCTTGCCAAAGTCGGGTTGTTGCATATTAATTGGTATTGCCACCACAGTTTTTTAGGGTACACGATGTTTTTCCATGTCTCGATGTTGAGAAAGTACAAGTCAAATCCTTCACGTGTGTTAGATTGGGCAGCTTGGAACTGGTCTGAATTGTACGCCAAATATCCCGAGTTGTTTACTAGTTAGATATGTTTTGAGTTTCAGGGACGAAACTATTTTCTTAGTTCAAGAGGATGTGAAGATCCGGTCAAAAAGTCAAAAAATGTAGGGTTTTTTTGAAATTTCATGTAACTTTAGAGGCTTTTGGTTATTATACAAAAATTGGTTTAATATATCAACTTTTGTCTCTCTCTCTCTCTCTCTCTCTCTCTCTCTCTTATGTATGTCATCAACTCAGAGACCCAAGTCTCTCGGTTTCTTCCATCATTTTTTTTTCTTCCTTTAATCTGCCATTTTCTTTCTCTTAGAGCAAGATTTTAATACCTCTCCTTGAGAGTTTTGTGTTCCGTTTCACATGGGTTTCGCAGTAGTGGTTTCAGTTCATGGCATCGGCGAAATCAAATTTCTGCCTTAGGTTCAATCTTTAAGAGGAAGGGGGTTACACGTGGGTTTTGCTATTGAATTAATATTTTTGAGTTATACATATTGTTTGGATAGAAATCATGCCTATAGGATTTTTAGGTTGATTTTTAGGTTTTACTTAAACTTGAAAGTTAATTATAATTTAATTTCTTGAGTTTCTTGATTGATTTTTGCTATGTTTTGCATAATGTGTTAGTTGATTGATATATTGTGCATTATTGAATATTTTGAGTGAAAATCTAGAATTTTACCATGTTTACCTATTTGAAAAAATTGGGAGTTTTGCCATACACTAATTGATTCATGAAATTGGCTTGAGATTTGTGTAATTTATATGTATGTGAGTTATACCTAAGGTGTTGGTTAATTTAAATAAATTAATTGAACAATTTTGATTACTTGACAGAATGCTAAGTGGATATAAAATGAATGATTAAAATGCTTATATGCACTTGGTGTTATTATGGAGTATGAGAAATATCATGTTGGGTAATTATAAGTGATTATATTATAAATGTGATGATTTGAATGTTGTTGGTTTTACTTTTGTGTAATGTTATTATTAGTTTAGACTCAGGTTAAAATCTACTTATATTTGAGTATGGTTAGGCATGGGTTTAGAACCTTGACTCTTGGATTTGTATTAGAGTAAGACTTAGTGCCTTATTTGGCGAGATGCATGCATCCTTTGAGTGCAACCCATAAAGTGTAAATTTACTCGATATGCATGCGTCCTTTGGGTGCAGCCCATAAAGTACGAAAATACTCGGGATGCACGCGTCCTTTGGTTGATGGCCCATAAAGTGCGGCTGAGGTTATTGGTGGACTGGTATCCACTGCTTAGTACGGTCGGTTGCATGCATGCACTTGCATTATGATTGGACTTGGGAGAGTCTTGGTATTTTTCATTTATTTAATTCAGTTGTCATTTTAATTTTAGTTTTATTGGATTACTTGAGCTTGTTGAGATTGGTGATTGGATTATTTGTGGATTAAGGCTGTAAGTGTTTGCTATTTATTTCTTTGGTTCATTTGTGTGCTTGGATCATATCATTTGGCATCAAGTTAAGTGTTAAAATAAACTGTAGTCCTTTACTTTCATGCATCCTTATTTGTATACTTGTATATATCACCTCATATTTATTAGCTCGATAGCATAACCTCTTACTAGAGCTGTTGAAATGTTCACCTTACAACAGTTGTAGGTGGGATTTCAAGTAAGCAGACTTGAGGACCGAGATTAGAACATTGGAGGTCTATTTTATATTTTGACCCCATTTTGTTGTATCATTTGGTTTTAGTTGTTTTACTTTTAAGTTGAACTATATATCCATCCTTATCTTGAATTTCAATTGGATGACTGTATTATTATTATTATTTTGTTTCATTCGAAGGTTTAATTTGTGTTGGTAGTATGCCATGACTTAGTCCTAGTTGTGATTTGGTTTGGAGGATATGTTTGTTGATGTAGAAGTATTGGATTAGGGAATGGGATTTATTGTTGGAGTTTGGATTTTTTAGACTTGATATTCTTTTTAAAACAGGTTTTATTAAACTGGATTTGATCAAATCCAAAAAATTTTAAAATAAAAACTATCTTTAAAATGAACTTAAAAATTTATTTTGGCTAAAATTTGACGTGGATTAAAATTTTGACTTGGACTTTTGAACATTTGAAATTTTATTTCTTACAAACCAGTTTTTTGAAAATTAGGGCGTGATTAAAGATTTTAATTCACTTTCGTTCTTTCTCTTTCTCTCTCCACTTTACTTTCACTTTCCGTTCACTTTTTTTAAAAGCCAAATAGTGAAAAATACTCTTCCATCATTTCCCCTCACCCTCCCCTCCCCTCCCCCCAGTTCAAAACAAGCTATAAGGCTCTAATACTACTTTTAGAAGTCCAAGTACGCAAACTGAAGACTGAATCGAGATTTCACCTACATAGGGATGGCAATGGAAAGGTCGGGGTGGAGGTTGGGATTTCCATCCCCGCCTTCACCTAAAATATCCACCTCCATTCTCATATAGAAATTAATTTGGATCTCCATCCTTGCTTCCATAGGTACAAGCCTACCTCCATCCCCGCCTCTACCTCCACCTCTTCCCCTAGCCAAAATGCAAGCCCCAACTTGACTTTTATTTCCTCTTTCTAGTACAAAGGAAACAAATAACACAAAGAAAAAAAAGAAAACAGGAAAAAAAAAAACTTAGGTATCAGGAATATTAATAGTCTCATGGTCTCCACTTGGCAGTAAAATATAATTAACCTTAAATATTTTAACTTGCATATATATCAAAATTGTTATTGTATTATCAAAATAAACTAAAACTTAAAATAACAAATTAAAAGCTCATCCAACTAACAAGATGGAAAAACTATTGAGCATAAGTTGGACACCAATTAACACAAAGCCTAATGATGATATCACTAGCAAATCAAATACTAAAAAAAATAAAAGTGGCTCATCAACCCAGAGACCCAAGTCTCTCGGTTTCTTCCATCGTTTTTTTCTTCTTCCTTTAATTTGCCATTTTCTTTCTCGTAGAGCAAGATTTTAATACCTCTCCTTAAGAGTTTTGTATTCCGTTTCACATGGGTTTCACGGTAGTGGTTTCGGTTCATGGCATCTGCGAAATCAATATTATCGAGTTTTTTTATTATTACCAAGTTGTCTTTTTCATGTTTTAATTTGAAGATGTAAAATGACCAAATCATCTTTTTTAAGGCATAATCTTTGATTTTCATAATATTTTTGGCATAAAAAGGCCAAATCATCTTTTTAATATTCTAATTTAGAGATATAAAATGACAAAAATACCCCTATAATAGAATTTTCATTAAATTTAACGATTTCCATCCATTTGTAAATTAGTCCAAAACCACAAGGAGTCATGTGTTTACTTTTAAACCAGAGGAGGGTCATCTGATTTTGGCCAAAACTACAGGGGATAAAGTGTAATTACCTCTTAAAATAAAAGCAAACTCCTCTGTCTCTCTCTCTCTCTTCACAAAAGCCAATGCCCTCACCCTTGTCCCTCTCCCGCCACCACCTTGCCTACCTTTTTCGCAAACAGTCCCGCCCATCTGTTTCTCCTGTCTTGCTTAACTTTTCCTTCAATCTCTAAACCTGAAGCATATATACACACAGATTACCATCACAACCCTACCACAACATTCCCCCAACCAATCAATGTGTTTTTGAAAATTTTGGCCCTCCCAAACACACCCCTTTTGGAAATAGGAAAGACAAGAATATCAAAATAAATAGAGAAAAAACACAACACAAGGATTTACGTGGAAAACTCCCAAAACAGGAGAAAAATCACCAGCCCCAGAGAAAAATACACTATGTGAAAAATTATTACAATCACATAATTTTTCCTCCTAACCCCAAAGACACACATACTTAGCTTCCCCACTAGCTACACTTTAACTTTCACCTCTTCAAGAGAAATTTTACTAAAATAAAAAATTATTAGTTAAGCTATTAACTGGTGCACTTAACCAAGGAACCATACCCCTCCTCATATAACCTTTGTTCCTTGCCCCCTTTTCCACTCCCAACCGATGTGGGATTAGGAAACGAGCCAGAAACCCAGCAATCTCCACCTGTGCGACTTTGACTGATCCCACAGCCACACTCCACCTTGATAAAGATCTTCATAACTTATGCTATCATGCTCCACCAGAAAATCATATGCACTTAGAATAAACCAATTCCAAGCATTTCACTTCGGTCCATGTCGACAAACAACCTTGCTGAAAATATGGTGCAACTCCCACATTTGGCTTTCCTAGAAGTTCATCAGCCATTGACATGTATTTCCACCACACACCCTGCATCCATGCCAAATCAATGCCCGTGTGTAAACTTGTGGACCTGATAATAGTAACATATCTTCTATCATGCGACATCATCGTCTATGCAAAGAGACACAACGTTAGCTAAATTATCAGTATCTCCATTCAATGACTTGGAGCATTTTTCCGAACCTGCTCCAACTTTTAGACAATTTTTCTTGATGTGCCCAGATTGTCCACACACCCAACAGACTACTTTCTTCTTTATGGAGTTCTTCTTCCAATCACCAGCTGTCACTGCTAGATTCTCAAGTGAACGATTACTTCCACCGCTTAGTCTTCTCTTTTTAGAAAATAGTTTGCTGGTAGCCTTTGAAAAAATTATTTTCTCCTTCTCATGTATCAAAATAGGCTTCATATGCTCACAGGAAGATGGAAGAGACCAAATAAGTCTCAGAGCTTGATTCTCATCTTTAATTTTAACTTTCAATAGATTTGAGTTCAAAGACGATGCCATTGAGAACACTTAAATGATCTGAGATAGTTGTACATTCACTCATCTGCAGTGTATGAAACTGCTCTTTCAGATACACCTGATTTGAGACGCCCTTCGTCTGATACAACTCTTCAAGCTTTTCCCAGAGTTCCTTTGCCATAGATATTCCATGCACATTTGCAAAAATATTCTTGGTCAGACACAGATATATTGCACTTGCTGCTCTCAAATCCAGATCCTCTCAATCTTCAACGCTTATTTCAGATCTGCTCACGCTAGTATCACTGCTAATTTCTGGGATTAGTCTGCCGTTCAACGCCTTGTGTAATCCTGATTGAATCAAAACATCTCTGACTTGCACTTGCCACAAGCCAAAATTGATTCGCTCATCAAATTTTTCTACATCAAATCTAATAGGATTTAAAACTCTATTTCATGATATGACCTTGATGAATTTTTACTGTAGAAATGAATAATACTCACAAGTAAGTTTCCAAGAAAGACTCAAATATTTCCTAGGTAGAACTTCAAGATTCCCAAGAAAGATTCAAATATTTCCTAGGCAGAACTTCAAGATTCCTAAGAAATATTGGAAAGGTCACACTGGTCCCGCTTAAAACCCAATCTCCTAGAGAGAATCTCTTTAGACTGTACGTATCTACACTACTACACCAAAACTCCACTCCACCAAAAGGATAACTACACCAAAGCTCAACCCCACCAAAAGGAACCTTTAATAATTTCAAGAAAATCTTTTCTGATGTGGAAGATCAGTCAAAACTGCAATCATAGAACATACTAAGAATTTCAAAAAATAAAAAAAATAACCAAACAGACTCTAATACCACCTGTTGAGAATTTTACCTCTCCCAAACACACTCCTTTTGAAAATAGAAAAGACAAAAATATTAAAATAAATAGAGAAAAAATACAACACAAGAATTTACGTAAAAAACTCTCAAAACAGAAAAAAAACTACCAACCCCAGAGAAAAATACACCATGTAAAAAATTCTTACAATCACATAATTTTTCCTCCTCACGCCAAAAACACACTTACTTAGCTTTCCCAATAACTACACTTTAATTTTCACTTCTTTAAGAGAAATTTTACTAAAGTCAAAAGTTACTAGTTAAGCTATTGGCTGGTATACTTAACCAAGAAACCATACCCCTTCTTATATAATCTTTGTTCCTTATTTCCCTTTTCACTCCCAACCGATATAGGATCATAAAAGGAGCAAGAAACCCAGCATGTGTAACCCAGATTAATTTAAACTAGTCATATATATATACATATATACATATATAAGCACACACAAATGACCATTAATGATTGCCAACACCACCAAACAAGAGCCCATGGACCATTGCCATGCGGTGAGCCACCACTGATACAGTGACCTATTACCACCATCCACTTGTGCAAATCCCCAAAGCATAGCCTTCGCCGCCACCACCCTCCTAAAGAACCAGATCTAACAAACCATCCTAAACTCCCGTTCATCCAATTGAACCCAAACCTTCCACCACTCCAAACCCCAACCAGATCTGGCGATGATGTCTTTATTGGTCGCAGTATTGCCGTTATGGGTAGCAGTAGTGCCATAGCATTGGTGGATCGATTCGACAATAGATTTGGTGATGGGTTATGCTATGTGGTGGCCCACGATGGATTTGATGGTGGGTTTGGCGATTGGGGGTGGTGGTGGTCGTGGCAGAGAGATGAGGTCGGCCAAGAGAGAATAAGAGAGAGAGGGAGGGGGAGGAAAGGGGCGATGATTGAGGTCGGCCAAGAGAGAATAAGAGAGAGAAAGAGAGGGAGGGGGAGGAAAGGGGCGATGATCGGAGATGCGGTTTTCTGATGGCCATGTCAAAGAAAAGCTTGGAGAAGAGAGGAATTTTTTTTGTTAATGTGCCATGTGATTGGTGATTTCGGTGGTGGCTAGGTTATGGATTCAAGGAAGGAGGGAGTAGGGAATGGTACTGGCTTCAGCCATGGTGGCCACTGGCCACTATTAGTGTTGAATTCTTGTAGCTGGAGTAGATTTACGGCCAGAGACGGAGAGAGAGAAAAAGGCAGAAGGGTGGTGGCCAGAGATAGTGTTCGATTAATAGTGTAAGAGGTTGATAAAGAGATTAATTGTTTATTTAATGTAATTTATTATTATTTATACAATCAAGGGTAAACTAGAAATTTTAAAATGGGTTAAATTTACTTTATACTCTTACAATATATCTTTAGTTTTATTTTAGTCTTTTTATTTTAAAAATTAGTAATTAATTTCTTAAATTTTTGTTCAGGTGTCACTTTAACCTTTCTATTAACCTACTATTATATACTTAACAGAAAATTTTAAAAAAATAATTATAATCTTAAAACAAAGTATAATTAGTAAGATAAAAATTAAATTTTTAATAAAATAATTTAAATGAGTGTGTTAGTTATTTTTTTTTGTGAAATGAGATTGTATATATCGTCTTTAGGATTATTTATTAACACAGCCCTTTGAATTATGAATTAGTATATAATTAATCAGTGTAATTCAGTATAATTCTAAAAATAAAGTATAATTAGTAAGACTAATTAAATTTTTAAAAAATAACTAATTTCACTAAAAAAATAACCAACACACCCAGTTATTTTTTAGTGAAATTAGTTATTTTCTTAAAAAATTAATTTTTATTTTATTAATTAATCAGTGTAAATCAATATAATTTTAAAAATAAAGTATAATTAGTAAGACAAAAATAAAATTTTTAAGAAAATAACTAATTTCACTAAAAAATAATTGGGTGTGTTAGTTGTTTTTTAGTAAAATTAGTTATTTTTTAAAAAAATTAATTTTTGTCTTACGAATTATACTTTATTTTTAAGATTATATTAATTCACACTGATTAATTATATACTAATTCATAATTCAAATGGTATGTTAATAATTAATCTTAAAGATGATATATTTAATCTCATTTTACAAAAAAAAAAAAAAATTAACATACCCATTTAAGTTATTTTATTAAAAATTTAAATTTTGTCTTACTAATTATACTTTGTTTTAGGATTATATTGATTTTTTAAAGATTTTTGTTAAGTATATAACGGAAGGGCTAAAGTGACACTTGAACAAAAATTTAAGAGATTGATTGCCATTTTTAAAGTGAATGGACTAAAGTGATACTGAAAGTATATTGCAAGGATATAAAGTAAATTTAACCCTTTTAAAATTTTCACAGTT
Source organism: Euryodendron excelsum (assembly GCA_033060915.1). Lineage (NCBI taxonomy): Eukaryota > Viridiplantae > Streptophyta > Magnoliopsida > Ericales > Pentaphylacaceae > Euryodendron > Euryodendron excelsum. The sequence continues at coordinate 18,791,636 of CM065385.1, forward strand.
TAACCAAGTCAATGTCCGATAGTCAACTAACGTGGGAGTAAGGAGAAGGAGGAATCTGTTGTGAAGTATTAAAAATAAGGGTGAGTAGTGTAATTATTAAAATATATAGAGTACTTTTTCGATTGTTTTTAAATCTCATGGGTGATCAGTGTAATTTACCCATTTTCTTATAATGCGTAAACCACGTATATGTCTGTGTATTTGTTTTGCACACCAAGTGGTTGTCGGTTTGTCTGGGAGAAGGTGGGGAGTACGTTGTTGTTGATATGGCAAACAGCAAGTACGAGTATGTGAAATCATTCGAAGTAGAAGACGAAGTTATGCTGCCTAACCTGATCGTTGTTCGAATCGACGGTCGCGATTTTCACAGGTAACAAAATAAACCACTTTCTTGATTGGCACACTGAACTAAAGCCGTAGTTTTTTGTTGGGTCTAGGAGCAAATTTGTGTGTGTTAAATGTATGCATAGCCCAGAAAAATTTATTAGCATACAGATGCATTGAGTTCGAAAAATGTTGTGGCAATGACTATACGACCGGTTTTGATTGGTTTCGTGTTGTTTGTTTTCTGATTTTCGCATTCTGTTTTGAAATAGATAGACAATAATCTGTTTTGGTGATTCTGCAAAACAGTGGCATCTTTTGCTAAAACAATTAGAGGCTATTTTAGGCATGAAACAGACAAAACATGTCTGGTGGAGTTTGGCCATGGTGTTGGTGGGAGCAGTAATGGTACCAGGTACCTGAACTTAAAAAACTATATGGACTGACACACTTGTACACACACGGTTACGTCACACATGCATATGACATTTGACTACCCACAAAACGCTTAGTATTAAAACTGCAACAATCTCAAGGTTTAGTGATTGGGTTGCTTGGGAAATTGTTGCGTTTACAACTCTATATATCTCTATCTGCATACGTACATACACATATAGTTGCAGGAAAAGGGTGGGGGTTTAAGGAAGAACTCGCTTTTATGTGTAAATAACAACTATATGAAAATTTTGAGGATTTAAAGAAATGTAGATACATAGCATTGTTGAAATGGATTATCGAAAATTGTTCAACTTCTCTATTGTTCAATGTTGTGGTTTACCACTAAGTTCGACTTTAGATACCTGGAATTACTTTAATTATCTCGCTTTTGGACCAAGCAGTCATGTTCTGTGTTAGAACTTCATTAAATTGAATACTGAATTAAAGTTTAGTTGTTAGGGTTTATAGGCATTAGTGCTACATCGGGAACTTTCACTATGTTTTTTAATTTTCTTATAGGTTTTCTCATATTCATGACTTTGAGAAACCAAACGATGAGAAAGCTTTGAATTTGATGAACTCCTGTGCAACTGCTGTTGTAGAGGAGTATTTGGATATAGTCTTCTCATATGGATTTAGTGATGAGTACTGGTATTGCCCTTGATTATTCATTATCTTGCTCATATTCCATGTTGTGTATTATTATTTTATTATCATTAGCTTGGGAATATGATATTTTGTTTTCTACGGGTGATGTGATTTACAGCTTTGTTTTCAAAAAGGAGTCCAAGTTTTACCAAAGGCGTGCCAGGTACTTTTTTTATTTCTCAGCCTCTAGGTGTAATGGTGTTATAATTTTCTAATGTTTGTTACAAGTCAAATGCTTGTTATATTGGTCACTCTCATTTGATTTTTCCTTATGTAAAAATTAATGCAAGATTATGGTTGTCTCTGGGTCATTAACATCTGTTGTACCCTCACTTTTGCTTCTAATAAATGGAAATCCAACTCCATATATTGTCCTTATGTTTCTTAAGAAAGACGTTTGGAAAAGTATAAATAGATACTCATCTTGAACATTGAGGATGTTCTGGCCTTACAAAACTTAGATGTCCAATTTGGGAAATAGTCTAGGCAATTAGGATAGCTTAGGAGCTTTGCATGACATGAATATGACAAACACTGCCCAAGTTAGGAGCTTTGCTTGACGTGAATATGACAATACTGGTTAAGTTGACCACTTTTCATGGTTTTCCCAACCCCACCCCCCCCCCCCCCCCCCCCCCAAAAAAAAAAAAAATCAGATAATGTTACCTTGCCCCTTCAAAGTTTTATATTTTTTAGTATCTATGATAAAGAATAATATATTAGCCCACTAGAATGCAAATAATTTTACCTCATTCCCCTTCTAAAACTTTCTCCTTTTTTTTCTTGTTCCCACTGTAACATTTGTCCCACTTTATTCTTTACGTTCCACATATTTTCGTTACCTTGATTCTGTATATTTTTTATTAATTTCATTACACTCCACATATTGTTTTACCCTTTTGGAAACAGTAATAAGGATTTCATTGATAAACAAACATTTGATGTCTTGATACTACTATATATATATAATTAAAATGAATTATTATTATATGTTTAATGAAATAGGATATTCATATACTTACAATAGGTAAAAAAGTTCAGTGGGAAAATAGCATTATTATCTGTAGACACTACTTTACTAGGATTTTTATTTTTTTATGTATTGGGAGGGTCCTCTAATGTAAAGCTTAAGTCTGACTGGTCCATAGCACTAAAAAAAATTTCCTATGCTGGCCTCCCCTCTGCAAAATTACTGGGTTTGCCACTATTCCCATCTTAGTTTGCTACATTTGCATGAGGATGCTTATCTCCTATTCTTCTAAATCCCTTTCCTTTTTCTGGTGAGCAGATTACTGTTAGCTCATTACTATAATTGACTTTGCAGCAAAATACTGTCCCTCATTGTATCTTTCTTCACATCTGTGTATGTCACAAAATGGAAAGAATACTTTCCTCAAATGGCGTTGAGGTTCCCCCCTTCATTTCAATCTCAGGTCATAGGCTGTGCATCAATAGAGGTTCTTCAAGCATATCTTGCATGGAGACAGAATGATTGTAAGTTGCTGCCAGAAGACAAAGCCACCGGTTAAATTACTCCTAAGTAATCTATATTCAAACTTGATCCATGGGGTCTATCAATAGAAAATGATACACATAACACTTATATTTTCATTTTACAGGTCATGTCAAAAACCAGTATAATACTTGCCTTTGGTTGCTGATTAAAAGTGGAAAGCCTGAAAGGGAGGCACAAGAAATTTTGAAGGTTCTGATGTTTGGTTCTATAGTCAATTTAGCAATTTGTTTTCATGTAGTGCTCCTCTTTTTGGGTTAACTTTTTTGAAAGGGTAGCATCACATTGGGTAAAATATCATTCTTGTTGGATTCAAAGGGATATTGTCTCTTAAAATTTCTTTGCAGATCCATTTGTTTCCACAGAATAATTTCTTTTATAACCAGATGAGCATAATCTAAATGTAGAACTTGTTTTGCATCTACTTTGCATTTGAAAGAAATAAGTAGGATTTTTGACATTGTGGATCTTCCACTATCTAGTTTAAAGGATACTTGCTCGAAGTCCATGTCTTGTAGTGGTTCAAGCTCTGCAAGGGTTTTGAGGGGTGCTATACACACACATACACACACACTAATTGGACACTACAATCCCCGAACAGAGCTTTCATTGGTGCTATATATATTGGATGTTTGAGATGTTGAGGCACTCTTTTGTTTAGCGCTTCCAGTTACCTATTGTGTACCTTACTTGGATATGTGGTTTTCCAATCTCAGCTTTTGCTCTTAAATAGTAGCTTGCTTAGATGAACTTTTGATGCTAAGAAGTTCTCCTTAGTTATTACGATTGATTAAAGGACGTTAGGAGACCTCTCTAGTACTAAAATTGGTTATAATAGCACCAAGCTGGTAATATGAAAGCTATAATGTAATATAACTTACAAAAATTGTAGCCTGAGAGGATAGCTTGACCTTTCTATGACCTTCGCATGCCTTATTAACAGTGGCAGACCCAGGAATTTTTTTCATTGGAGGCGAAAAATACTCTTAAAGCGAAAATTTTAAATAAGGCTTTTTACATTTTTAATACTAGTATAAATTTTTTACTTAAAATTTGAATTTTTTTAGATGAAAAACTATTAATTAATTCTTTTTTCTCTCTTTTCAATGGAGTATTCACTTAATCACAATGGATTCAACCATCCAGTAAAATTTGATTTTTGGTGGAGTATTCACCAAATGATTCGATCAACATAATACAAAATTGGTGATTCAACTAACAAAGTAAATAATTTACTTTTTAGTTTCACCGTAATAGCCACTCGTAAACCCACAAACAATAAAAAATTACACTTTGTTTAAAAGAAAATCAAACAAAAATCGATCTATATAAAAATACAAAAACATTACATGAACAAGCCGTTTGATGATGTTATCGGTAAGATTTACTGATTTATTTTTCAGTTTAAAACTTTTGTCTTTGTAAGAGAGAGAGAGAGAGAGAGAGAGAGAGTATTGTGAGGGTTTAAACTTCTAAATATGTATATGCTAGAGGGAGAGAGAGTTGTATAGGTTAGACCTTTGATCTTCCTTGTATTGATAAAAGTGTATGTAATTATATTTTTTTAAATAGTTTTTTCAAGTTAATTAGAGTGATTAATCTGGGACCTTTTTTTCTTATAGGTTTTTTTGTTTCCATTTGAGGCCATTTTTTCTTTTCTTATGGGCATTTTTCTTATTTAGATTGAGGCTTTTTTTTTTTAAAATGTCAAAATTATACAGAATTTTAACTATAATAAGTAGGATTTTTAAAACTTAGGGACCTTCAAAAATTAGGAATCTGAAACGATTGCTTTGATGGCTTTACACTTGAGCTACCCTTGTCCATTCATCTCCTTGTAATTACGTAGTGAAGTCTTGATAATATTCATTGCGGAAAAAACTCTCTCAACCAATATAGTTGCAAGTTGCAAGTTGCAACTGGTAAGATCAGTTTCAACTTTACAAGTAAATATAGTAATGGATAGACAATATCCTTCTTCATCTCAACTAGTTTTTGAGCAGAAAGGGAATAGTTTTAGGGCTTATGCCATTTTGGATATATTTTAGATGGGTATGAGTTTGGATTAGGTTAAAAAAAATTTTTGAAATGGGTATTAGGTTTAGTTGGGCAAAGTTCATTTTTAATTGGGTCGGGTAAAAAAAAAAAATTTTTTTTTTCCAAAATCCAGTGGAGGCAGCCAATGCTGCACGGACAGGCGTCGGTCCACCCCTGCTTATTAAAATCCAACCCAACAATTTGGATATCTATGCTATAGTCTATATTTATACATACTTTAGATGTGAATGGTGTCGTTCGGAGGCAATTTCTTAATTAGTTGGTTGAGTTTCAGAACTGCCAAAATTTGCATTGATTTGTGAATTACCTTGAGAAACTGTCCTCCAAAATTTGACCTGTATCTGTTTTACTCTTAGATATCATTTTATGCAGGTCCTATATTTACTTGAAGGATAGTTATATATGCATTCTCTAATTTTAAATTCCAAATGTGCTTCTATTCCCCATTACGACTTTCAATTACATATAAATATTCTTCTGATGCATGCACATTATCGTATATAAAACACCATGTTTTCTTTGTACTTACATTGTACAACTCATTTCTGCAGGGCACTCAGAAACAGGAGAAACATGAACTGCTTTTCCAAAAGTTTGGTGTTAACTACAAAAAACTTCCTAGCATGTTCCGTCAAGGAACATGCGTTCTCAAGACAGAGGTTTCTCCATTCCTTTATTTTTCTTTCAATTTTGGTCTCTTAAGAGATTTCACATTCTTTGAACTGTGATAATTTGGTAGAAGATTTTGAATTGGCTTAGTCATAATTTTTGTTGGTGAAAAATGATAATAAGATGAGAATTGGGAAATCGTTCTAGTAACCATTAATAAATCAAAAACTGTTCAGAGATGTTTACTTCAGAGTGCATGCCATTATAAACGTAAGGTGCCACTAGTCAAGTTAGATATGAAGTTTTATTTTAATGATGCAATACTCAGATAGTACGTAAATTGGAATGTTTGGAACATCGAGTACTTTCCCCATAACTTTGGTGCTCTAATCTCATTTCTTGAATTTTCTCATTGGAAGATAGTCCCAATTATTTCCTTGGTCCCTTGAAGTAAACAAATTATATGCATTAACTTCTCTTTCTTTGGGATTAGACTTGCCTTTTATTTTGACCAAAGTATTAGGCTTATGCTTCTATAGTGCAGTGTGTGACAGGTATGCTCTCTGTCTCTCCTCTCTCTCTAAAAATTTCTAGTTGAATGGAAGTAACTTGCAAGAACTTTCTATGTAGGGGCGGAATTGTGATGCAACATCTGTTATTTGAATGTTGCTAGGCCCAAAGTTGTTTTGTGGCAAAATCTTGATTGTATCATGATTTAACCATCTAGAACAACTTGCCAAAGCCATTGTAGCACAAGTGATGGTATGACTTTTAAAGGTAGGTTTGGAGAATCAAAAAGAATATCTTATAACAATTTCAAATTAATACACTTGAATATTTTATGTTAGAAAAAACAGTTTATAAGTTAGAAAGTAAACTAAAGGTGGTCCTGGAATTTTCTTTTTCGTTTTTGTCAGAATGTCGTTGTGGCTTTCTATGATTTGCTTCCTCTCTTTTTTTTTTCTCCTAAAATAAGAATCCAGAGTCAATGAAGTAAGTAAGCAATTGAAGAAAACTCAGACTAAACAGGCTAGCTTATTGACTAGAGTTCAAAAATCATTTCCAATCATCTATACTAATTTGCAGTCAACACTTGTGCAGTTGCATCAATAGAGGAAAATGGCATGTATTGAACTTTATTGGCAAATCTCTTCTTAAGTTAGTTGTTTATTCTATTCTTTTCCTTTCTTTAGTTAAGTACAATCTGTTATTTCTAAGGAAAAATCTATAAACTGGTCTCATCAACATACTTATAAATAAATAAAAAACCGTCTCATTGACATGTACACATTAAATAGGATTGATTTAAGGATCTGCGGAAATTTCGTGCAGAAATTTTGTACATTATTAATGATTCAAGAAGAGTCCATTTGAGTTTGGGACCCAAAAATTACCTGACTAATGTAACAACAATACTCCACTTGGGTTTGTGGTTAAATAATTGCAAGACCAAGATTCCAACAGTGGCATCTTGGCTTAACTATCCTTACTGTTTAACTATAGATACAGGGATATGTTTGGGTTCATGCAGATTCATATACTACGGCTGTTACATAAATTTTTGTATTCAGAATCTTTGTTGCTCTCCTTTGCTTTCCCTTGCATAGGATATGTAACTTGTCAAGTTAAAAGCTCTCTCATCCTTATTCAGGTGGAAGATATTGTAAAGTACAATGATAATGGCACTCCTGTTAAAAGACTGCGGAAAAAGGTGATAGTAGTCCATTCAGGAAATATAGCCTCAAGAAGCTTCTGGAATGGGCACTCATCTCTCCTGAAGGAGGTGGGTAGTTTTGAAGAGGACGTCAACAAAATTAGACCTGAGTATGTCAAGTCCTTCCAATTTGAGAACAAGTTGATGCCTTCTACTTGGATTGTAGTTAGAATTGATGGCTGTCACTTTCACAGGTAAATAAATGTATGTTTAGCTGTATAAGTCTCTGTTGGTTTGATGGACTTTGCAGAAATGCTGTTCTTAAAGAAGTCAGAACCACAGCTTAATGAGTTCCCCCTTAGAAATATAAAATGATCCTGACCAATACACTGTTGAGATTTTATTAAAAAATGCTCTTTGAAGGTCAGGAAAATATGTGGTGTAAAGTCCTAATGTTTTCAATGCACTGTTGCGTTTTTTTTAATTAAAGAATGCTCTTTGAATGTCAGGAAAATATATATGGTGTAAAGTCCTAATGTTTTCCCAATTACAAAGTTGACTTGCTTTGATTGGGTTTATACTTGTAAAAAATGTCCCGTATGTTGCCCATCAAGTGCTGTTACCCATCAAGTGTTTACCTCTACCTAAACAGTGCAATTTTTTCCCAGCACCACATTCCATAAATTATAAGATCCCCATACTATACAGGTGTGAAATCTGTGATGCATACAGTTTTGATGCTTGTTTAGTCTGGCTGTATGTGTGAATAGATATTTATTTATCTTCTATGTTAGGGGTAGTTTAGTCTGTTTGCCATCTAGGGCAACACGCTTCTTTTACCTATTTAACTCTTGTGTTTGTCTTGCATATTTTTATTCAAAAACATAGATACACAGTACTTTATATTCTATCACGGTATCACAGCAGGTTTAGCCTCTAATCAGCATCAGTTAATTCCGACGAGGATCTCCGACCACCGGCAGTGAGTCAAATCAGAAACCCAGAACTGAGTCAAATTAGAAACCCAATCCAGAACTGAGTCCAATCAGTTCACCCAGCCTCAATCGGCAAGCCAATCACTCCGGCAGTGAGTCTTGACCACCGGCGACCCTCGTCGGCTAGCTCCCGACCACTGGCGACCCTCGTCGGCCAATTCCCGACCACCGGTAACCCCCCAAACACTTTCTTCTCCATCAACAACCCCGATCCGTGACCCCAAAAAACCCAAATCTGCCAACCCGTACCACCAACAACCACCGGCAACCCCCCTAAGCCTCGGCAACCCTCGTCGGACCTGTCCCGACCACCGGCGAACCTCGTCGGCAAATTCCTGACCACCGACGACTCTTGAGTTTGATTCAACACCCAGACCCAATACCCTAGCAACCCAGATCTGCAAACCCCTACCACCAGAGACCACCGGCAACGTCCCCTGAGCCTCGCCGGACACCGACGACCCGCACCAGACCTGTCCCTCACTCCGGCGACCCTAGTTTGTTGCCTCTTCTCAGATCCCAACCAGGGAGCCCTTTGTTCTCTCTCTATTATCTCTGTTATCCTTGTTTTTTGTGAAACCAGTGTGCTTTTTCTCCTTTATATCATGATGATGGATGATAAACCAAATGCTATTAGTATCCGGTTATCCGGCGATAACTACACCTATTGGGCGAGTGTTGTGGAGAATTTTATTGTTGAGAAAGAACTGTGGGGACATGTTGATGGTTCAGTAGGTCAGCCCTTTGACCCTAAAGCTGAGGGATATGTTGTGGCCTTGGCTAAGTGGAGAAAGGACAATGCTTAGATTCTTACATGGTTTCACAATTCAGTTCAGCCTAACATTGGGATGAACTTCTCTAAGTATCAGACTGTTAAAGATGTTTGGGGTTATTTGAAGGGTATATACCTGGAGTCCAATTTTGCAAAGCAATATGAGCTAGAGATGTCCATTCGTAGTGCTACTCAGAAAGATAAGTCAATTCAGGAATTTTAAAATGAGATGACATACCTGTGGGATCAGCTAGCTCTTATGGAACCAGCTATTTTCTAGACAGATGACAGTTGTATCCAATTTCGGGGGAAACAGTGACTTGTGCAGTTTCTCATGGCACTCCGTGATCAGTTTGAACCTTCTAGGGGAGCTATTCTTCAGCGCTCACCTTTGCCTACAGTGAATGGGGCTGTTCGGGAACTTATTGCAGAGGAGACTCGATTCAAAATGAGTAGTATTGCTCCCCCTGGTCAATCTGTATTTGCTACACCATTTGTTCCGCTCAGCCAGTCTACTCCAGCTCCTCATCTGATTTAGATTACAGGGAAATCGAAGCCTCCAATTGCTAAGGATGAGTGTAGTTATTGTCATGAGAAGGGGCATTGGAAGTTTGCATGCCCTAACCGTGGCAAGCCTAAGGGTCGGACTGTGTCTCAATCATTTTCTTCTCAGGCCTTACATCAGCAGTCTCGCCCCTCTACAACCCTTGCAGCATCTACACCCGATGATATTTTACCTAATCCCCTGTTTGAGCGATTTTAGGAGTATCGTGCATTTGTGGCATCTATTCAGGGGGATCAGTCTCAAGCTTCTACTCTAACCACCACTCAATCAGGTTTGCTTGGAACTCAGCTCACAGGTATTTTACCCACTTCTTGAATCTTTGATTCCGGTTCCTCCCATCATATGACTCTCAATTTTTCTCTTCTCAGAAACTGTATTTCTCCTACATCTCCTATTCGTATTGCAACTACTAACGGTTCTTCTATGAATGTGGTATCGATTGGTTCAGTTACAACTTCTCATTCCTTGTTTCTCCCTCATGTGTTTTATGTTCCCTAGTTGTGCTTAAGTTTTCTTTCTGTAAGTCAATTATCTGACTCTGGTTTTGAAGTCCTGATTTCCTCCTCTAGTTGCATTGTGCAGGATCGGGATTCAAGGAAGCAGATTGGGACCGGCCGTAGAGTTGGTGATCTTTATGTTTTGGAGAGTCTGCATGTTCCGACAGAGTCTACTTCCACTGTCGCGTCCTCTTTCCGTTTAGATGAGAAGTCTTCTCCTTTCTATCTTTAGCATTCTAGGTTAGGTCATTTGTCGAGTGAGCGCCTTAAGTTTTTGGTCAACTCTGGTCTTTTAGGAAATATTTCTGTTAGTAATCTCTCCGAATGCAGTGGTTGTAAATTTGCAAAAATGTCGGCTTTGCCCTTTAATAAAAGTACCTCTATTTCTACTTTCTCTTTTCAACTTGTTCATACTGATTTGTGGGGTCCTTCCCCGGTTGCCACGAAAGGTGGTTCTGTTTATTATGTCTCTTTTGTTGATGATTACAGTCGTTATACATGGGTTTACTTAATGGCACGCAAATCTGATTTTTTTCACATCTATCGTACTTTTCATGCCATGGTTCAGACTCAGTTTTCTGCCTCTATCAAAGTTCTTCGGTTGGATTTGGGTTGGGAATACACTCTTTCTGAGTTTGTTAATACCTTAGATGCTTTTGGCACTATTCATCAGTCCTCGTGCTCTAACACTTCTGCTCAAAATGGTAGGGCTGAAAGAAAGCATCACCATCTTCTTGATACTGCTCAGTCACTTCTGCTATCATCTTTTGTCCCCTCTATTTTCTGGGGCGAAGCTGTGCATACTGCAGCTTATCTTTTGAATCGGATGCCCACTCCTCTTCTTTCTGGTAGTTTTCCTTATGAATGGCTTCATGGTGCGGTTCTGAACTACTCCCTGTTACGTGTGTTTGGTTCCAGTTGCTTTGTTCTTCTTCCTAAGAAGGACTGGACCAAACTTAGCGCTCGCAGTGTTCTGTGCGTATTCTTGGGGTATGGTATTCACCAAAAGGGCTATCGGTGTTATGATCCTGTGTCCAGAAAGTTGTTTGTGTCTAGACATGTCTTTTTTCTTGAGCGTCTTCCGTATTTCTCTCTTCCTCCCAAAGCGTTGCCTGTAACCAAAGACGTTTTGACTCAGATTGACCACTTTCCCATAGATGTCCCAGCTACTGAATACACCACTACATTCAAGATTTCTGATATTCCGGTTGCTCCATCTGGTTCGTCTCCTGTCTCTGCATATCCTCTTGTCTATTCTCGTCGTACTGCAGCTCTTCCACCTTCTCCCAGCTTTACTGCCACTCCGTCTGCTTCTGAAGACTCTGATCCGCCTGCTCGCCAGTATCCTGCTCGTGACACTCGTCATCCTCCAGTAAGATATGGCTTCACTAATACTTGTTTTTCTTCTTCCTACCGTTCTTTTCTGTCCCGTATCCATACTTACTTTGAGCCCAGGTCCTATAAAGAAGCTTGTAATGATCCGACCTGGGTGACTGCCATGACTGATGAGCTTGCTGCTCTTACCAAAACTCAAACCTGGAAGTTAGTTCCACTACTAGGGGGCAAGAATCTTGTTAGCTGCAAGTGGGTTTACAAGGTTAAAACTCACTCTGATGGTTCTTTGGAACGGTATAAAGCCCGTCTGGTGGCTCAAGGCTTTTTCCAGAAATATGGAATTGATCATGAGGAGACGTTTGCTCCTGTGGCCAAGATGACTACTGTTCGCACTCTGATCTCTGTTGCTGCTGTACGTCAGTGGCCTCTTTTTCAGTTGAATGTCAAGAATGCTTTTCTCAATGGATATCTCTCTGAGGAAGTTTATATGCGTCCTCCTCCTGGCTTGTCTTGTTCCTCAGGTCTTGTTTGCCGCCTGTGTTGCGTCCTTGATGGTTTAAAACAGTCTCCGCGTGCTTGGTATGAGCGATTTCAGGATGTTACTCTTCGGATTGGCTTTCAACCTAGTATGCATGATTCTGTTCTCTTTGTTCGTGGCACCTCACACGGCCTTGTCCTTTTGTTGCTGTATGTTGATGATATGATCATCATCAGTTCTGACTCTGATGTTATCGGTGAAGTTAAACTATATCTTTTTCGTGAGTTTGAGATGAAGGATCTCGGTCCCCTTCGGTACTTTCTTGGTATTGAGGTTGCCTCCTCTCCTAAAGGCTATCTCCTGTCCCATACCAAGTATGTTACTGATATTCCTTATCGTGCCCGACTCACTGATGATAAGACTGTTGATACTCCTCTTGAGTTGCATGCCAAACTTTCTACTTCTGATGGTGTTCCTCTTGACGATCCAACGGAATATCGCGAGTTGGTTGGTTGTCTTGTTTATTTTACTGTGACTTGGCCTGATATTGCCTATTCCGTTCATATTGTCAGTCAGTTCGTTTCTGCACCTCGCACCACGTATTGGGCTGCTGTGTTACGCATTTTGGGTTATCTTCGTGGTACTCTTCATCAGTGTTTGGTGCTTTCTTCTACATCGAGCTTAACTCTTCGGGCTTATGCTGATGCAGATTGGGCTGGGGATGTCTCTTATCGTAAGTCTACCTTTGGCTTATGTGTTTTTCTGCGAGATTCTCTTATTTCCTGGAAAAGCAAGAAGCAAACTGTTGTTGCTCACTCTACCACTGAGGCAGAATACCGTGCTATGGCTCATGCAACAGCTGAAATTGTCTGGCTTCGTTGGTTGTTATCTGACATGGGAGTTACTTTGCTTGCCTCCAGGCCTCTTTATTGTGATAATAAGAGTACGATCCAGATTGCTCACAACTTTGTTTTTCATGAGCGTACTAAGCACATTGAGATTGACTGTCACTTTGTACGCCAACATCTTCAGTCAGGCTCTATTGATTTGCCATTTGTTTCCTCTTCGCTGCAGTTGGTTGACTTCTTCACGAAGACTCACACTGCAGCTCGCTTTCGGTTTCTTCTTGACAAACTCTTGATGCTCTCTGCTCTCACATCCTGAGTTCGAGAGGGAGTGTGAATAGATATTTATTTATCTTCTATATTTATCTTCTATGTTAGGGGTAGTTTAGTCTGTTTGCCATCTAGGGCAACACGCTTCTTTTGCCTATTTAACTCTTGTATTTGTCTTGCATATTTTTATTCAAAAACATAGATACACAGTACTTTATATTCTATTAGTATGTTGCAAATGGAACTCAATTGTTCAGTTTTATGACTTTTGGTAGATTTTCTGAAGTTCATGAATTTGAGAAGCCAAACGATGGGCAGGCTTTGAACCTTATGAATTCATGTGCAGTGGCTGTGTTGGAAGAGTTTCAGGATATAATCTTCTCATATGGTGTCAGTGATGAGTACAGGTTCTAAATTTGTTCAATTTGTTTTAGTATACTTTATCAGCTCAACCTCGTGACTCTGCGAATTTAGGTATTTTACATAATTAAATTATGACTTTCAGTTTTGTTTTGAAGAAGAATTCTCAGTTCTATCAGCGGCATGCCAGGTTTCTCTTCCATCATTCTATTTTTTTTCCCTCTGATATTGTGTTGCTTATAAGTATCATATATGTGAATGCTATAATGCCGTAAGTCAAGTGGCAGGACAAAGTAACACTCGTTGCCTGTTCTGGCTCTTGTAGTGCATTTGGGGGGAAGTTTTGGATGCACTGCATGAAGTTTTCTGTCCATGAGATCTCCAGGGGTGACATGGATGAGATGATTTTGCTGACCAGGCAATCCTGTTCAATTCAGACAACTTTTTTTTATGTCTGTCTAAAAAATGGCCTTGATATCAGGACGTTATTCTGATTTGACAGAGTCAACTGCTTGTAGGAGATCTCCTTGTCATAGATTTTAGATGTGGTGAATCCAAACTTAAGCAAGTGTTTTTCTTTATTTAGGCCATGTTTGCTGTATTTTTCTCCCTATGGGAGTAATCTTTGGTGAAGTTACTACCATAGGAGCAGTTTAAGGGAGATGGGTATATTTTGACCTCTTCCTTTAGCTTTTATTTTTTAACTCTAATAAAGCTTTAAATATTAATTAATCAATTTTTATTATCAACTGAAATCACTGCTTATTAGATTTCGAATGACATGGTGGATTTTTTCCCTATAGAATTTTAAAAAATTTTAATTTGAGAGGCATTGAATTTTGTAGCTAACATTGATTATGATTTAAGGTTCTCATCCTTGAAATCTCTGGGATGTGGACCGTCTAATGGGCCCATGTAGCCCACATACAAGCATCCCATTTTTGGCTGCAAAAATGCTGTTAGTGCGTAGTAATGTGTTAAACACAACCCTATTGTCCTATGCCTGTGTGACTTGCAAAAGGTTCAGTTGCAATTGATCAAATAAAACTACTTTATTCAACATGGACTTACTGCTTTAATTACCTTTGCAGTGGAATTATATCTATCATTGCATCATTTTTCTCCTCCGTGTATGTAATGAAGTGGAAAGAATTCTTCCCACAGAAAGAGTTGAAGTACCCTCCGTGTTTTGATGGACGGGCTGTATGCTATCCGTCAACAGAGATACTTCAAGATTATCTAGCATGGAGACAAGTTGACTGTGAGTATTTGTTTGCTTTAGTTGACTTTTTGAGTAATTGGGATTTCTTCATTGTTATCCAATAGAAATTAAACCAAGCAGTTTTACCATAGTCCTTTGAAGATTTTGGTTCATTCTGACTGGCCTGCTAAAATGTGTTTGTCCCGAGGACATTCTCTTCCTTTTTATTACAGGCCACATTAACAATCAATACAATACTTGCTTCTGGATGCTTGTTAAATCTGGCAAGAGCAAAAGGGAAGCTCAGGACCACTTAAAGGTGCTAGATTCTGTTTTGACTTAATTATGTTGACTAAGTGTTTCTGTTTCCTATGTTAAGTTAAAGCATGATTTTTTTTCCTGGCTTTGAAAATTGTGTTTCTATATATATATATTTTCCTTTCTCTTTGATTTGTATTGTTGTTTCAATTGAATTCTATACACTCCATAATTATTACGGAAATTGTTTTGTTTGTTATCTTTGAAAGGAGTGTAAGGGTGAATTGGGATTGAGGGGTATGGACTTGTAAGCCTGGAGGTGTTTAAGACAAGTTGTCAACCCTCGCTTTCCCTCATCCACTTACAGAACATTTTATGTCCCATGTAAACACAATCATGTCAGTTCATGCCATTAGTTACGTGTTTTTGTTGTCTTTAGCATTTTTAAATCATCCCTTGTTTACCAGCTTTTTAAAGATGTTTGGGATTATAACATGACCTCATTTCTATATTCTTATCATAGTAGTAATTGCAGAGATTTCTTGGTTTTCCTAAACCAAAATGCATGTTGAATGCTCTGTAGAATATAAGGATCTGAGTTTCATAGGATTCCCTTCCCCCAGTGACCAAAAGTAGCCATGCTTGTTACCTGCAAAAGAATACTGCAAATGGAAATATATCCAAGCTTTGTGAGGAGGGGTTGTTAATGTTTTCCCTTTTGCTAATGACCTCAATTGGCCACTTCAATTATTTTGTTCAACCATTTAGGACAGAAAACCAGAAGAACCTGGTGTGCCATGTGCTTGAGCTGGCCAATTTTTTAGCAGTCAGCTGTGAACTGATTTTAGTTTATCTTGATGTCCATTTTTTTTTTTTTTTGGTAGTCTAGCCCTGTCTTGACTTGCCCTTAAAGGGGCTTCTTCAACTCCTAATACCCTTTTGGTTCTTTGGTTTATTCACACTATGGTCAACCAAAAGTTATCTTTTTGTTTAATATACGTTAAGACTGTTTAGACCCAAAATAGATTGTATCTGTTATAAAGTGGTGCAGTCTATCAACTCAGCAGTTGGAAACAGCAAACCATGATTGCCCCCCTCCTACTTGAATCTAGGTGGCTCTAATTATGATGGGTAATGCCCTAAGAGTACTTGAGATGTGAAAAGAACTTTGAAATCAATAAAGTAGAGTTTCATACATTGTTTCCAGTAAAACATTGCCTAGATCTATCCTCCCCTACTACTACTCCCCATCTTTCTGCCATTGGGGGCCAAAAACTAATTGTTTATCAAGTGGCTTTCAATCCCTTCAGTGTATACAAAGGCCTTTTGAACTGTGCATTATACCATCAGCTGTTAGCTTGAGTGATTTTGTATTTCCCACTACTGCAAATGGGTAGGCATGGGTTTAAAGTCCTCTTCAGGACATGGGGTTTTCGCTCTACTTATATCGAAAACATAGGGGGCGGGGGTAGGGGGGTTAATGCGTCAATGGTTCAAAAAATTGATCCATGAAACATGTAATAACTATAAAAGCAAGAAATGGGGTGTGTGCCCTCTTCCTTTTTTTCCAAATGAGGGGAGGAAAAAAGTAAAGGGTCACTGACCAACGGTTCAAGGAATACAGTAGTGTTAGATTTATAGGAATGCAATTGGCATTTCATGGGCAAAAACCAAGGACTCTTATGTTTACATCTCCCAGACGGGATCCAAATAAGATAATACAAGCCCCCTTTTATGTGTGCTGATGTATATGAATTATCCTTTTCCTTATCTGGCGATGTAATGAACAGCTATTTTGAAGAAATTAATGCATTTTCTAGGGATTCTGTTCCTATACTAGTACTTTAGATGTTTATTGCTAAATCTTAGCAGGGTTTAGGATTTTTCTTTGAATTAATGCCTAATTACTTGTCCTGTAATTGGAATTTGCAAAATATTTGGCTCGTATCAGAATAAAAAGCAATATGTTTGCCTCCCCTAAACCATTAGTTGGTTTTGCCAAATTAATGGTGTATAACAAGCATTCGTGTAGGTCGTAGCTTTGTTCTTGCACAGTTAATGGTTTAGTAAGCAATACTATCATAACAATTGCACTTTGACCTTGGATTTGCTATTTATTTGCAGGGTACTCAAGCTCAAGAGAAAAATGAACTGCTTGTCCAGCAATTTGATATTGACTACCACACATTACCAATCATGTTCCGCCAGGGATCCTCTGTTTTCTGGGACAAGGTTTCTTTCTCTCTCCTCCCATTAATAAGGCTACTTTTACTATTTTCTTATTGGAAGTAGAGTATAAGTTTTGAATGTTACACTCTACTAATCCAGTTCCAAATTTAAGGGCCCACCCGCTCACCTGGCTGATCACCCTGACCTGGCATTTGGGCAGTCTTGATCTAGTTGTTTCAAGCCAGGCTGAATGTCAAGGCCCCCTTTTGGTAGAGTCCTGCACTGGAACTTGATTTCAAGCCCTGTTGACCAAGTTGGGCCATGGCCATCCCTCGAGATGAGAGTTAGAACATGTTAGACATACAATATGCAAAAATCAGATTCTGTTGGATCACGGATACCTATCAAATGTCATCACATTCATTCCCCAAAGCTGAGTGACTTGCTAGAGTGTCGATTATTTCACGCCTGCTTCTCTGGTCGTATAGATTGTTATGATGAGTTAGTAGTCCCTACCGACACTTTATTAACCATAAGCAGATCATTATGCAACACAAGCAGTTAATACGAGATTTTTTTTTTTTTTTTTTTGGGTCACCTCGGTACTTGTTTGTCACATTCTACTCTTTAACTGTCCTTTTAACAGTTTTTTGGTAGTTACAACACTGTGGAGCTGAGATTTTTCATTTGTATGCAGGAGGATGAGGCTCTGATGAATAATGATGGTCCTCGTGAAGAATTTTGGAAGAAAGTTGTCGTGGAACACAGTAATATAATTGAGCAGAGTTTTTGGAAATCACACCCAAGCATCCTTGATGAAAGGCCCCAGGTGCTATGAAGTGCCTGTTCAATTTTTTTTTCTTCCTATCTAATGTAAACTCATATAATTGGATTCTTCAAACCTCAATTCAAGTATAGTTGTAATATTATTATGAATTGGCGTCTGAAAATTCCACTGACTTGTTAGTTTTGCTAACATAAACCCTATTATGTTGTACGGGAGCTTCGGATAAATGCATGGAACAACTTGGCTGTAATCGAATGTGCTGTGATCATATAACCACAGTTTTGGTATGCATAGTGCAATTCTCATCTCTTTTTCCTGTCATTTCCTCGTTCTTCTCTCGGGTTGGGTGGTGGTGTTTTTACTGCTGATGGTGCATCTGACTCAAATTCTACAAATAGAGTTGGTTGTGAAAAAGAAAATTTGCAATACAAAGAGATATAAAATAGAGTTGTATAATGCTTACTAACATTCTGCTCAAGTCCTGGGATTGCAATGCTGCTCTTTCAGGTGTCTGACCCACACCCCATGCTCCATGCATTGTTGACATATCTCCACAAGACCAAAAATTAGGAGGGGGAGAAATTTTAAGAACAAGAATGAGAGTAAGGTGACAACCGAGAATAAAGTCCAATTAATGTATCTAGGAATCTGGGTTGTAGTTGCCCCAAAGGACCAAGATTTGCAATATTGTTGTATATGGGAGTGGATTCTCAAATGAACTGTAAACTCAGATATTCTGAGTTTGAGTCTCATCTAGCACCGTAAAACTCAAATATACTGAGTTCGAGTCTCACTTAACATGCTTTGGACTTAACTGATACATGTGGCTCTAGCTTATATAGTTTCCTTACCATCCAAAAAAAGAGAGAAAAAAAAAAAAAAAAACCCATTGGCCTTGAGAAAAGTTTTGCGAAATATCTGTTGTTAATGAGTTGTCATAGGAGAAGATCGTCAAGCTAAGACCAAAAGGTAGGGATGGACATAGGGAGGGTCGGGTTTACACACAAAATATTTTCTATTGAGTTTAAAATCAAATTTCAAGCCCGCCTAATTAAAAAAATTGCATTCTCAAGTCCGTCCAAGTCTGCCCATTTAATATATAATTTTCTTTTCTATAAATAATATAAAATTTAATTACACATATATATAATATTAAAATAAATTATTTTATATATATATATATTGGGCTGGGCCGGGCTTCACACACAATTTTCAAGTCTGCCGCCCTTTAAACTAATTGGGCAAAAAAATTTACAAGCCCTGTAATTTGTGGGCAAGCCTATTGAGCTCTCGGGCCCATAATCACCCCTACCAAAAGGTAATCCTTGAACCCATTATCAAGGCTCTGAGAGATAAAAAGTGCACTGAGATTATAATTATGGTCCAACAGAATTTATTTCAAGGCACTTATTTATGTCATTAGTGTTAGAGAAACCAACGAAGCACCCACTAAGTCTCTAATACTCAAAATTATTTAATACACTTGAAACACCACGTGCTCTTACTCCTCTTATTATGGAAAGGAGAGTCCTCTACCTACTAAGTAGGATATTTGGCCCACCTAGCAGGAGACCTCACCACTACAGGTGGATCAATGATGCCGTGATGGTCGAGGTGTATTGAATAATTTTTAGTAAAGGCTTTATTGGTAGATCTTTGTGCACACGGAGAGTTGGATTTGAATGCTTTTACAAGTCTGCCTAGTTATAAAATTCATTGGTCCTCTTAAGAGCGTGAGATCTATGGTTAGCGGCGCTTGAAGCCTGCTCACCAAGTTTCGGGATCGATTCTCCAGCACCGACCAACTCCTACAGGCAAATATCATAACTCACTAACATGATTTGTAACTTCTTTTTTTCAATGAAATCAAAATAAAAATAAAAAAGAGGTTTTGAGGTTAGCTACATACCCGAAAAACAGCGGAAGAAGAACAAACGTGAAACAAACATTTTATTAAATTTAACAAAGCTAGCTGAATGCAAGGCACCAGCTGTCTAGTGGTAGAATGCCATGTCACAGACGCGGGTTTGATTCCCGGCTGGGTGCATTCGGAAGTTTTTTTTTTTTTCCCAAATTAATCCTTTGAATCCCCATTTTGTAAAAAGTGACAAACTATGTAGGGTAATGATATTACAATGCAAATTTTTTATCTTCAACTTCAATCTTACAATGCAAACTTGACCCCTCAGGCAGCCCCAATGGATCTTAGCATGAACACTTATCAACAGTGAATAGCCCCCACTCTTTATGATAATGAAACTTTAATTCAATGCATGCATTGAACTATATGAGCAGTAATTCAAAACCAACTCCTGCTTATCCAAAACTGTAGAATTCAAATAATGTTCACTACCATTCAGTGATGTAAACATCCACAAAATTCAAATCGTCATTCCAAACCCACTCTACTCGCTAGTGTTTCTATTCTTCCCACATGATTTGTGCTTACCGGTTACCAGTAACAGTACAACGCCATCAAAATAACATCATCTCTTACATATAAAACTGTTCCGTTCCTGTACAAGCTTTGGTAAGTTAATCGTTAGTGTAACAAGTAAGATGTGAAGAAACATTGTCACTTCTTGAATGAGAATTCAGCTTTTAAGTCCTCTTCAAGCTGCTCCCTAGATTCCTTTTTTGCTGCCAATAAAACATCATCAAGGAATCCTCTTTGTGGAAATTCTTCCGGTACAAGACTTCGATACAAGTCAAACTGTTTTTCAGCTTCCTTCTTTTTGTCCAGAAGACTATAGATTATTCCCTGAAACAAATTCCAAGAAATAGTAAGTCAACATTTAAAATTCAGAAATGTTGTCTATATATATTTATCTTTCTTACTTCTCGGATTAAGCTCCAACTTTTCCCAAATACTTTTCAGAAGATAAACAATGCATATTTCATAAACAGTGATACTTTAGTTTAGTTTCTTAAAATAACTCAACAAAAGCATAGTTCCAACTATTTGATTGGCTACACAAATTTTGTTCCCCTTTACCTCAACCTAAATGTCTTTGTTAGTCTTTCTGTTGACCAGGAATTATCTTCAACTTGGATCATGTCCTGGTTACTAACATATGAATCTTGAAAAGGATTTGAACTAGTGTGTTCTGCTCTCTGTTATATTACTTGTTTCTATACTTAAGGAAAAAAACGAAGAGATAAGCCTCAACAATTGTATACAAAGAGTCGAACCCACAGACTCCATCTTAGATTTCAACTACCACCAAATGGACATTGAATTTTTTTGTGTTTTTGGCCAAGCACGAGTATTTCATTAGAAAACAAGCCAAAAAGGAGCAACCCAAGTACACACAACCTATACGGTAACAAACTATACAGCTAGTGGAAAAAAACAAAAGTACCTAAATTATCCACAAAATCCACAAAGGGTTCCACAGAAGGATGCAAATAGCCCATCTATAAACAAAACAATAGGTTCATGAAACTAGTCATCACTCTATGAACAGGTTCCTCCATTTCACAGAAGGTCTACTATTGCTTTCCGTCCTGCTTTGCAAATCTAACATTGTTTGTACTGACAAGACCCCTCCTAAGGTTATCAATCATCAGAATCTTTCCATGCGTTGCCAAATAAAAAAAGAGCACAACCTCGGAAGAAAATCCAACTCCTCAAAGAACTTTCCAAGAAGACTGGAAATGCCGGCCAGAATTCGAGTACTGTCCATCCCACCATAATGGATCTCTCCTACTGCTACCCACCCACTAGTGGATCAATTTAGGGAAGGAAAGAAATGCCGATTAAGCAATTCCTCCCATCTATCTATCTCAGTTCATTCTCACCCCCATGGCCAATGGTAGCGCAAAACATAGCAAGCAGCTCCATCATGGTCTCCCAATCATAAGCAGCTCTGGGCAATCCACATATCAAAAAGAAGCAGCCTCGTGCAATCTAACATCCTAAAGTTACCCCACCTTCAGAGACCAAAAGGTAATCAGCTACCATCACATCCTAACCAACCACTGTCCAAACATGACTAGGAAGGACTCCCTTGCTGCCATGTCCTACATTATTTATCGTGCCAAAATTTAATGCAACTACATCTATTTCCAATAGGAAAAGACATATCTGTACTAAATTCGTCCAATCATTCATGAATGCCTTCCAAAGGTTCACTCAATAAGAAGTATTCACCTCTCTCATAGTGCACTCACCCATTGGACCCTCACATTTAGTTACCACCATGATCTTCCACAAACTACCCTCTTAGTAGCAAATCTTCACGACCACTTCCTTTTCAAAGGTTGATCACACAATTGGAGCCTTTTAATTTTACAACCCTTAATTGAAAAGAGGAGCACAAAACAGGCTACTAGATGATATTTATATTCATCACCCATTCTACCCCGCAAGAAATCCCTACCCCCACCCCATACAACAGCTAACTCTTCCAATCTCCTTGGCAGCAATGCCATATTCAAATTAAAATATATAGCAAGACCTGATAACATATTGTTATGAAAAGTTAGTCCTCCACTCCTAGACAAGTATTGCCTTTTCCACCCTATTAATTTCCTGTCAAAAGTTTGCACCATCTCAAACTGCAGTATTAGCTTTAAAAGAAGATCACAGTGCCAAGGGAGACTCCACTTTAACAAGCTAGAAGAAAAAGCACCATTTCGCATGAGATCTCCGACTAGACAAAAAAAAACTCGGCTTCACATGATTGACTTGGGTTAATTACACCCCTGCACTTCACACCAAACCCCACTTCATGACCTTCATTTTTCTTTGTAACACTTACGCCCTTGCACTTCTAATTTGTTGCAATGTCAACCTTCTGCTAACTTGCATTAAAAAACAAAAAATTCATATGTGTCAAGTACATGGCCTTTTTAAAGGGGCAAATATGTAAAACCTTGCCCCTTGGTTAATTCACAAGAACCAATTCACAAGAACCAAAAATTTTCACCATGGACTGGCATGATTTTATCCATATCACCTCAAAGCCCATTCTTTCCATAGCATAAAGTTAAACATTGGAATTCACTTAACTGTAGGCCTTTTTAATATCTAGGTTACAAATCAAACCCAGGCTCGCCATTTTTTTGTCTAAAATCTAAGTTTTCACTCATCATCAAAACTGCATCCAGAATGTGATTCCCACTCAAATAACTAACTGTACACTACCCTCTTCAGTCTTAGAGCCAAAATCTTAGCCAAACTCTCATACACAGTTCCTATTATGCTAATAGGCCAAAGTATGAGCATGAATTCAAATACAGCAGTATAACTTCATAAGATCGATCTGTGCTCTAAATACAAGTGAACAACAAAATGCATTGCAGGGAGACCAAGTCATTTTAAATGTAATTAGTTGTAGAAAAATCTATACATTGCAATCAAATATAATTGATAGTCACTACATATCATATGTATTAGCCAATTAACTTCTTTAAAAATTCTACTATTATAAAGAATAAAGTAAATAGTATCATCTCTCATAAATACCTGAACATTTCTATCATATTTTCTATTTCCCTGTATCCTCAGAATATATATATATATATAATTCTGCTTGGACAGTGTGACCAGCTAACATTGGCCCAGTCCTATGACTGAATTGACATGGGGTTGCGTCTGGTAACTATGGGCCAAAACATGTCAAGGAAAAACATCTACAGGCATAGCTTCTATTGTTGACCCTTCAGGAATATGCTATCCTAGGACCATATGACTACAGGAATACAGAAATAAGTTTCAGGCACCACAGTTCGGTCCATGGTGTGGAACCTGAAATCCATTGAAATCATTGCTCAAGGTTGGAAATTCCGAGGATCCATCCAAAAATTAGAATGCTTGTACGTCTTCATGAAAACATCTTAGGCAACTGAACTTCCAGCATGAAAGACAAACTAGTAACTTTTTTTAAAAAACAACTGAATACTGTTATCACTTACCTGGCAAAGATAAGGCCGAAAATCCCTAGGGTTCTCATCAACCAGATTTTGAAAATTTTTCAAGCCCTCCTCCAACTCCCCCTGCAAGGCACAGAAGCAGTGGCAAACGAGTAAGACAGAAATAAGAAAGATTTCACATATATATTCTTCCTTCTTTTTTCTCTTTTGTTTTTGTTTTTGTTTTTGTTTTTTTTTTTTTTTTTTTTTTTTTGTCTTCCTTCCAATGGACAGTGTTATTTGTTATTGTACTAAAATAAAGAATGGATTTGTGCCTTCAAGTGCACTGTAAGCATAATGAAATTATTTAATTCCACTAGAAATCCCTATGACATAAGGGATAGACAGAACCCCATACTTAAGCAACCAAGATTAATAGAGAAGGGTTGTCCAAGAAACCACCTTTACAACATGCATTTGTGCAATTAGAATTCTAATGTTTCTCTCCTCAGTAACTCTTTTTTCTCGATGAGCCACTTCTAGAGCCTTATTCAGCATCTCAAAGACAGCTGGGCCTTCATGGTTCTTGTGCATCACCATTGCCAAACCCTGTGAAAATAGGATACCTTTTCCATAAGCAGTCAACAAGAGAAGGAACCAAAATGGCAATTGGTATTAATGACCATAAGGTAATGCCAGCATTGTGCTCTGATTCACAAAATCAAATCAATGATCTTGAATGATTCTACAACCTTCGCAGCATTGGCAAATTGTACCTATGCACCCAGTCTGTGACTAAAAGACCAGGCAACAGGAAGACACTCGGAAGGTTAAGATTTTGTAAGACTCATGGATAATAGAGAACTCTAAACTCAATCAACTAGTGCTAAAAAAATATTGGAAAAGCAAGGTACAAAGTAACTCCAGTCAAATCTTCTCCGAGGAACATTGAAGCAGAATTCAGAAAGTAAACTCCTATTAGTTCCAAGAATTCACAGGTATAAGCAAAAACTTGGTGATGAGTCTCATATAGGAAATTTGAAGCCAATATTCAGTTCTAGCGGGAATCCATTTCATTTAATTCCCCCAGAATGCAGCCAATTAATTACTTTTCAAATTAGTCTCACATTGCTAAAGGAAGCAACACAATGTTCCAGCCAATGTTGTCTGCAACAACTGTAGTTGTTCAGTTGTTCCTGTGGCAAATTCAACCTATGCTCCTTAAAACTACCATATCAATGCTTCTAAATTCATACATGACTTTCTAAACTGCTCGAAATATGAATGGAGCTAAAAAAAAGCAATTAAAAAGCAAACAAAGTTAACTAGAGAAGTTTTTTTTTTTTTTTTTTGGTAAGTAAACTGGGGAAGTAATATTAAAGACAACCAAATCTGGAGTGTAGGCTGGATGGACATATGGAAAACCATGCAACCTTTTGTGGGCACATAGAGCACTATATATCCTCTTATGCTCTGTCTTGTTCATGGATTTGGTGAGGCAAAAGAAAAAAGATGCAAAGAACATCATTGTTCCTCGTATGATTACCATGGGAAACAATGAGGAAATGAAAGCATGCCAAAATTTTTTGTTCTAGATACTATCTCTCCTCTTTTCATGATTTCTTATAGTTTCACAGAAAAAATTTCATCCAACATTTCTTAAAGTAGCAGCAGGGAAAACACGGAGGAAATAAGTGTACTTTTTTACTTTCCTTTCCTTTTTCCACACCAATTCCAAGTTCCAAAAAAGACCTTGCATTTAGGAAATTCAACGGAGAATGGCTTCTAAAAGCATCTAGAGTTTGGCATGCATTGCTTAGAGACCACATATCGATCACAATAAAGTTTCAGCAGACATTGAGTTTAAAAAGTTTTAGGATCAAGATTAATTGTTACTATGGTTTCTGGAAATCGTAAATAGGCTTTGTATTGTCTTCTTTCAATTGACCGGCATGGCAGCATCGGAACAGTGCATGTTTAAGGAAAATTCAAGGCATCTTCATTCATCAGCTCCTTTCAATTCCTTCCCAATTTCCTGCTGCTTTTCAATGTCAGCCGAGACATCGTGACCAGTTACAGAAACCAATTCAAGTTCCACTCCATTATTCAGTTTCAACCCCTACACAGTCCATTCCTAGAACTAACCTTTAATGTTGCCTCATAAATCCAACATCACAATCTAATGAATATATTTTTTAATTTACAAAAGTAGCCAGCTCTCAAGCAGGAAATAAGGAAGAAATCACACCTAAATGTGATGAATTTAGACAACTCCAATCTATATATATATATTAATCTAGTTGGATTATATGTGATTGCATGGGGGTTGGCTAAAAGATATCAAAATTCTCAAATCTTAATATTGATCCAGTCACATTCTTTCCCCAAAGAATCAGAACAAAGGGATAGACAAATTTCAGCCCTCATTGCAATGTCATGCAAGAATTGACACAGGACGGAGTCTTCAACCGGACCTGTGATTGATACAAAACCCACGCTTAATTGCCCTTGTTAGCTCTTACCTCAAAAATCATGTTACCATAGGAGTGCTATAACTGGAGTTCAACAAGTTGACAGAATGTAGTGGTATGTTGAAGCCTAAAGAATTAAAATGTAGAAGTGCACAACAGTCTTTCCATAATGGTCCATGAATTTAATCCACAATTGAAGCCTTAATGCAACTACTAGCAAGGTCAACTTTCAAAATACCCATATGTTCTCATCAAGTATCCAAACTTCTATGACGACACTTTGAAAACCAATAAATTCAAGCATGTCAATAAGGAGAGGCAGAGTCAAACTTTAGGATCAATGAATTTGATAAAGAAGCAAATGATGGACCCATTATTTCATTTTTCTTCTTCGGACATGGAAACACCCTCCTTTCTTATTGTATCATTTTCTTCTCTTATGATGACCACATTTATCAAGAAAGGGTGAGCAAAGCCTCATAGTGTGATATTAAATTAATAGTTTAACTATCACAATAAGAAAGGTAACACCTAACAGGCTAACACCAAGTCTCCAAACTTCAGTTTTCTCAGGTAGTGTCTGATTGTTGATGATTAAATATACAAGTTAAAGAGAACAGCATCTACTTGAATTCACCAGCATTGAAAGAACGATTTGTAACATAGTGCGATGATTGGACTTTCCAAACAGTCTAACATGAATAAATTGATGTTGGTAGTCAATGTTGCTAAAGAATACCAAATGATTTCCAAAGTGTAATTTGATTTGGCAATCAATATTGCAACTATATTTTGATTTGTCCAGCATAATTTTCGATCAGTCAATTATGATTCTAGATGAATGTAAATATTTGTGCTTATCTGACTACCAATACATACAAACCCATATAAGCACAATAGATTATAGATATCACAAACTAACATGTCAAAAAATAAAAAAAAAACTAAAATAGGAGGTAACAAAACAGGAATGGCTCAAGAACCATACATGCAAAGCTTTAAGTAATAGGGGCCTCTCAGCTAAGATTTCCTTGAACAACCTCTTAGCCTTACTAAACTGCCCCATCATCTCATAACAAAGAGCCTGCAAAAGCCGCCACTCGACTTCACTAGGTTCGACATCAATCAACCTCTCCACATACTGTACGGCCTCCTTAGTCTTCCCTTTTCTCATCTTCCCATACACAACCACCTTCAATGCTTCAACATTTCTTGGATTCTCCTCCAATAACTTCACATAGGTCTCTTCATCATCACCCTTACCATTCTGGGTCTCTCTCTTTTCTTCCGTATTTTCACTATAACTACTCTGCTGGGCAGGCAGTGCAACAACTCGCCTAGTACTAAGACAACCCATGAAAACAAATGATCCAATAATCAAAACTACAATCTTTTCTGTGCCAAACTTGGAAAACCTTTCCAGGAGTGAGAGGGAACAGCTTATGGGTGAGAGATTTGAGGTGGGTTTGTGAAGAATGGGAAACTGAGAGTAATATGTGGAGAGATGAACAGGTTTCCGTGACGTGCGGAGGTCAGAGTAGAGAGAGAGTGGTTTCTGCATATGGATTTGGTGAACTGATGATTGTTGCAAGGTTTTGTGCGTTGCAGGTTTTAGAATTTTGGAATTGTGAAGCTGTGGTTGGGAATAGAGTGAGAAAGTGTTGATAGATGAAGAAGCCATTTGAGAGGAAACAACAATTTAAAAGCTAACAGGCAACAGCTAGCAGAAGAGTACACAGGTATGGCTAATGGCGAAGACGGGGGGTTTTGTTGGGGTTTTTGCGAGTGAAAGCTTTTATTTATTTACCTATTTTGGCTTCTGCTGTGTTTTGCTTTTTCCTCCTTTATTTTTTCTAGATTCTTTTTTTAGCAGTTTTTATAAACGCCTTAATAAATTATATTATGATATTCTTTGAATAATTTTAAAAATTATTATCTATTTTAATACTATCATCGACAAGGGCTCATTCAACAGGCGCCGTTAATGCTAGGGCCTTCTTAATATTAAGTAATTCTTTTAATTGAATAATCAACCATTGATTTTGATTTCGGAGGGCATGTTGCATTGATTTGAAATGGCTAGGCCATTTAGATTAAGTAAAGTTATTGTCTATTTGCTACTTGTACTAAAGCTTGATTTACTAAAATGCCAACATCGAAACTATCGGGAGGAAAAATCCATTTTCCCCAAAATTGGCTTTTAGAAAGAAGCAAAAGCTCTCATAAAATTTTGATAGATATTTATAGGAAACATTTATGAGCCGTTAACAAAAAAAAACTTGACAAAAACTCTTAAAAAATTGTTATAGAAATTCTTTAGAAATGCACTTCTCATAAATTTATAGTAGTTTCAATCTCTCAAATATTATTTTTAACAATAATATATGACTATTATATTTGATTGTACCTCAAAAGTGTAATTCTAATTTTCAATTTTGTGCTTTGTTAGTGCTAGAATTATTATAAATAGCTTGTTTAGTTCATTTTTAATGTTGTTGAACATTTGTTTACTTTTTTCAGGTTTATCAGCTAAAATAAGCTAAGCAAGGGCAAAAATTAAAGTTGTGTAAAAACAAGATCAACGTTAAGACGAAGGATCAGACCATCCTAATGGTCAGAGAGCAAAACCAAAATTGAGCTAAGATATGTCCAGCGTTAGGACAAAGGCTTATACTGTCCTGACAGTTAGATTGGGTGCAATTCTGAAAGGGCCCAGCGTTAGCACAGAGGACCAGACCGTCTTGACGAACAAATTGTGTCAACCTTAGAGAAATGACTTAGTGTCAAGACGAAGAATTATACCGTCCTGACGGTCAAAGTCATCAAAGCCACCGTTCTGACGATGGGTTTATAACTAATTTTTGTGTAAGTCATGTATCTATTATTTGACGATTACATGGGGTATAAAAGGTAGAGTGGGTTATTTTCTACGGATATAAAGAGTTAGATTTAGTACTTTTAGAGGCTATCTAATATATTTTCTAGAGAGAGAGTCTTAGATAGATATATATTTATAATTTTCCTTTAGCCTCTCACATTTTCCTGCACTTTCGTTGTAACCAAACAATAGTTTTCTTGAATCAAAGTTCAGATCTATTATTCTAAATGCTTTCAATTTACTTCTACATGCTTTCTACCAAGGACTTCACTAGTTAATTCTCCATTTGGGTACAAATGTTAAGATTCATCAAGGAATCTCAATGATTTCAAAGAAGGTATAACATCTTTACTGATTTATCTTAATTTCTACCCAGTTCCTCTTAGTTGAGTCCTAGATCTATTGAAAACTAGGTTTCATAGTTTAAATTGGCAACTCCTACGCACAATTTTTCAATTAGCATAAGAATTGCACAACTCTAAGGCGTGAATCCATGATTCTATAACTAATTATCAATCTAAACTCAATTGTGAATGAATTCAAGTTTATATAGTCGAAATTCTCGGAATCAAGGATCCACGGAGTGATTTTTGGTTTAAGTTATTCCAATCTCCTTTGAAATACTTGGAAAATTGGAGCAATTGCACTAAAATCCCTTTTGATTGCATAGAAAGCAGTTTATAATCGATTTGAATTTCGATTCCCCTATTTTGCATTAATAGTTTAATAGCCATTACCTTCTATTTTCCATTGCATTGGTATAATTGTTAGTTAGAAACCATAATCTTCGAAATCCAAAAGATTTTTGGTCTATTTTTGTCACTATTAGATTTGATTTCATCCAATTTGCAATTTAAATTAAGGCCATTATAAGTATTTGCTCATTTCTATATTTGAATCAATCTCATGAGAAGAACAATAACTAGAGAATAGCAGGCAAACTTGTTGCGGCCAGATTTTTCGCACTCGAGGAATACACACACAAGTAGAAAAAACACTGTACTCTCTCTTTAGAACTCACCCTCCTAGAAAAATGAGTGCGACTAGATTTGAATTGAAAATTGGTTTGAATAAAGGGCTTTTAAAAAAGATTTGGAGTCGCCACCTAACTTGATTAAGGTGAGTTAGGTCACCTAAAAACTAAGCATAATCTAAAGACTACACTTAAGGTTTTTTAAAACGATTTTGAAAATACTATCTCAAGAGAAGATTTTTAAGAAAACAGGTTGTTTGGCAACCCTTAGAAAACATTTAAGCTCTTTTTGAAAAATAACTCCGTTTTTGGTCTTACGAAAATAGTTATCTAGGTTCGGAGGTTGGTTACGTGTAGGGAAGTCGCACTAAGCCATCACCCTACCCCGCCCTTGTGGTACCTACATGTCCATTTACCCTAAACTCACCTATGAGAGTCTTCAACTAACAAACTATCCAATCCTATTCACTTTGAAAAAGAATGTCGAAAAAGATATGATGTATGATATGCAAATGCAAGAGGAAGACTTGATTTGAAAATAGATTTTGAAAAGAAATTGATTTGGTTTTAGAAAAGGTTTGAAAATATAGATTTAAAATTGGAAAGTTTTAAAATTTGGAAATTGAGATTTGAAAATAGATTTTTAGAATTGGAAATTGGAAAAAGGTTGTGGAAATAGAAGCTTGAAAAATGTTGTGACCGCACCCATGAGGGTTGCCTACGTATCCTTTTGGAGGAATCAAGTCAGTCGTAGTTCGGACAAGAATCCGATTGAAAATAGAAAATTTTGATTGGAAAAGGAGATTGTTGATTGGAAAAAGGAATTTGATTTGAACTTAGAATAGAATATTGGAATTTGAAATTTGGAATTAAGAAGATTAGACTTTGATTTGGAAAGATAGAACTTGGAGGAAGAATTTGGATTCGCTTTGTTTTGGAAAGATTGAAATTTGGGAATCCTAGACTTAGAAAGGATAAGATTTAGAAAGACTTGAGGTTTAAGGAAGACTTAACTCGACTTAGAAGAGTTTAGAAGATTAGAAAGAATTGGATTTAGGAAGGGTTCAAATTAGGAAAGTTTTAAATTAGGAAAGTGTCATTTTAGGAAAGTTCCGTTTTAGGAAAGTTTCATTTTAGAAAAGTTTTCGAATTAAGAAAGTTTTGAAATTAGGAAGGTTTTGAAATTAGGAAAGTTTTAAGATTTAAGAGAGATTTGAATCGGGGAAGTATAAAATAAGAAAGGTTTAGAATTTAGAAGGTTTAGGATTTAGAAAGTTTTAACTTAAGAAAGTTTCGAATTAAGAAAGTTTCAACTTAAGAAAGTTTCGAATTAAGAATGTTTTGAAATAAGGAAGTTTTGAAAATAAGAAAGTTTTAGGTTTAAAAAGTTTTAGATTTGGAAAGATTTGAAGTTTAGGAAAGTTTAGAATTTAGGAAAATTTGGGTTTAAAAAGATTTAACTTAAGAAAGTTTTGAATTTAGAAAACTTTGAATTTGGAAAGCTTTGAAATTTAGAAAGTTTAAGATTTAAAAAGTTTTAGAGTTTGAGTTTTAGAAAATCTTGAGATTAGGAAAGGTTTGAGTTTAAAAAAGATTTGAAAACTTAGGTTTGGAGAGTTAAGATTTGGAAAGGGATAGAATTAGGAAAGGGTTGAATTAAGAAAGATGTGGAAGTTGAGTTTTAAAATTTAGGGACGATGTTCAAGTTTTGGAAACTTAAGGTTTAGGACAGAAGATTAGGAAGGAGTTGAATTAGGAAAGATTTGAATTTTGTTCCTAATAAGAAATATTTTGATTTTGTTTCCAAAAACGGAGGAGTGAATCTAGTTTCCTAAACAGGAGATTGGATTTGATTTCCTAAAGGAAAAGATTGGATTTGGTTTCCTAAGGGAAAATTTGATTTGGGATGAATTTGGAAAGATGGAGTTTTGGAAAGATTAATTTTGGGAAGACTATAGTTTTGACGTAGAAAATGGGTTTTGGAAATATGAATAGTTTTGATGTAGAAAACAAGAGGTTTTGGGAACCTAGGTTTTGAGGCCAAAATAAGGAACTAGAAATCATGTTTTTGGGAAAGAAAATTAGGGTTTCCTAAACGTGAGTTCTAGGATTTAACTTGGACTCTAAGAAAAGAGTTTTAGGAAAGTGGGTTTTTTGGAAAGAGGAATTTTTAGAAGGAAATCCTAGAGAGATGTTTCTAGAAAGTGAATTTTGAAAAGAGAGAGTTTTTGAAAAGAAATCCTAAATAGGAGTTTTTAGAAGGAGATTTTTGGGAAGAGTTTTTTAGGAAGAGATTTAGGGGGCGTTTTTAGAAAGCAATTTTGAGGAGAGTATTTTGGTAAGGAGTTTGAAAAGAGAAGTTTTGAAAAATAAATTTTTAGAGGGAGTTTTTAGAAAATAATTTTATAAAGAAGAGCTTTTAGAAAACATGTTGAAAAAGAGGGTGTTAGAAAGAGATTTTTGAGAAGAGATTTTGGAATGTATATAAAATATCTCACTTTCCTAAAGTGATTCTAACCATAAGAGGGCTAGAACCACTTTAGGATAGTGGTTTTGAAAATAACAAGATTTGAAAATATGGACCACGAAAGTCACTTTAAATGTAACACTTTTCTAAAGCAACCCTAGCCATGGAAAGGCTAGAATCACCCTAGGATTGTGATTTTAAAAACAAATTTTGGAAAAGAAGATTTTGATGCAATTTTGAAAATAATGTTAATGCAAGCTTTGAAAACGAGTTGGAAAATTTTTTTAAAGAGATGCAAGATTATGATATGCACAATGCAAATTTGGGGTCGTGAACATACAAGGTTAAGGCTTCACCACATAATCAAGGGGGCCGAACCCACGTAGTCTCCGGTTAAACTAGAAGAAAGCCCCCGACACGATGACCCTCCAATAGTCTAATCCTACACATGGACCGGGAATCCCCTTGTTTCAAGCATGCAAAGAAAGGGGGTGAAGAAGATGGGGGATTAAAATAGAAGAAAACCCAAGTGGATTAGGAGAGAGAAGAGAGAGGGGAAAGTACAGAAACTTAAAGAAGAAGCCTATCGTATGTCTTGTTTATTTCGCTTTGCTTTGCTCGCCTTGCTTTTCTTCGGTCTTCACTTCACTTCAGTCTTCGAGGGCTTGTCTTCAAGCTTCAAAACTTGTAGTTGCAGCGATCCAAGTCTTCAATGGAGGATTGGAGGCTAATGTATAAGTGTATAGGAGTGTGTATGAGTGTATAGGAGGCTAGGGTTTGTGTATGGTGGCTAGGGTTTGGAAAACCTAGAAAAGCTAGGGTTTAGGGGGGGCTACAAGCTCTGTTTATCGAATATTAGGGTTTTTAGACTGAGTTTGCGGACTTTTTTCACATTGGAAGAGACTCTGTATTTATAGAGAGAGGAATGCATTGGCGCCTGTTGCAGTGGCGCTAGGCCAAAAATTACACTGGCGCCACTATGAGTGGCGCCAGCCATTTGGGAAATGTTTAAGGTCGGCAAGCAACGTATCTTTAGAAGATTTGGGCGCCTGTACTAGTGACTACCATGTAATTTTTAGTCTGGCTTCACTAGGAGTGACTCCGGAAGGTCTGGGGATGAATTAAAGAGGCCGAGAATGACCCGGAGAGCCGAAATGGGACAGGAACCCTTAGAATAATGTCTCGGGGACAAAGGACTTGAAAAATAATGACAAGATTTGTTAGAAGGGTTGACCGGGCCATTAGGGGCAAAACGATCAATTGGACCAGAAAACTACCGGGATGGACTCAAAATGCCCTGGAAGAAGACTCGAGATTCGGAAACATTATTTAGAATGTTTCCAAAGGCTACCGGTTTGATACCCAGAGCCGGTGTGTTCGAAAATGGCGACCGGCCCACCAAGGGCAAAAAAGTCATTTTGCATCGGGTTTGCCGAAACTGACTCGGAATGATCCAGAAAGTCAGCGAAAGGCCAGAAATACTATAAAGAGCATTCCCGGGAGGCTACGAGTTTGATACCTAGAGCCGTTGTGGTTGGAAAAGGCGACCGGCCCGCCAAGGGCAAAACGGTCATTTACGTCAAGTTTGCTGGAACTGACTCGGAATGCTCTAGGAACGTATCGGAAGGTTAGGAATACTATAAGAAGCATTCTCAAGAGGTTACCGGTTTGATACCCAAACCCGGTGTGGTTCCCAGGGCTTCGGATGCCTAGGGGCAAAATAGTTATTTAGCTTCAAGTGGGCCTGGGAAGCGACTGGTGGAATAAATTCAAGTTTAGAAGGTAGGTTAGAGTCTGGATATGCGTGTGATGTATAAAAGTGAGCTCAGTTAGACCATAGATTACCGAGCGGGCAAAAATGAGGTGCTTACAAAACTAAAATGCGAACCCGTACACTTTCGGGTTACGATCAAAGTTTTGGCGCTGTTACCGGGCATGAGAGGCGCAAAGCGAGCTTTGGACAAGCTTGAAGTTAGTTACGGATATGTGGAATTGGATCTCCGTATCCACCTCGAAGGAAGCATCTACAATTTAGGGCCAAAGATACATCCTTCTTCCCTTTTCATGTGAATATCCATGCTAGTTTCTTTTTGGTTATTCTTTTCTTAGTTTATTTGATTGATTAGTGTAGTTGCATTGCATCTTGCTAGGGGCCCAATTGGTGGGATAGTTTGGAAGATAAGTTAGGGTGCTATTATTTTGAATTGGTGATATTGTCTTTACATGTGGAGATTGGAAGATTTGAATTGAATTGAAAAAGCCGTTGTTCGGTATTTGCATTGAGAAAAAGTTGTTGTCTGGCATTATGAATTGTGCTCTTGTGTATGATGTGTTGAAGAGACCTTGACGGTCCATTTAGTGTACATTCATACTTACATGTCATATTTCTTTCAATACACACATAATCGTCTTGTGAGAATTGAGAGCACTAGCACTTCTTCACCAATTAGAGAGCCTACTCCTAGATTTCCCCTAGTTGTTGATTTAGGATTCATTCCCATGGCAAACATCAATGAGGGTGGTTTACCCAATGTCTTTCCCCTAAATCTTAATGGCATATCAAATAACCCCAATCAAAATTTTAACCCCAACCTTCCGCCAAATCCTCCTAATATAGTTGAAGGCGATGATCTTGATAGAGGAAGTAACCATAGCAAAATGGCGGCTCCTCATCATAGGACTCTTCGAGATTACATGAACCCACTGAGGCAAACACCAACTTTTTGCATTGTCTTCCCGCTGCACCAACTTCTAAGGGAAGTGTTTTTTATGAAGTTCTTTCCGTTTTGTCTCAAGGACAAAGCCAAGATATGATTCAATACATTGAGGCCTTTGTCCATTCATTCTTGGGCTACTCTTCAAGGGGAATTCTTAAGAAAATTCTTCCCCGATAATAGGACCGAGGCAATTAGATGCCAAATTTCACAATTCTCCCCTATGATGGGAAAGTCTTTCTTTCAATGTTGGGAACAATTTAAAGACTTGCTCAACTCTTACCCCCATCATGGATTTGCCGATTGGCATGTCATCAACGCCTTCTATTCATCCCTAACCCCATAATTGAAGCAATATGTGAAATCTATATGTCCTAGGACCTTCTTTGATAAGGATCCCAATGAAGTATTAAATAACCTTAATTACTTAGCCAACTTGGCTAGAGATTGGCTACTACTGGGACTCAAAATCTCGAAGTTAGGCCCATTTAACAAGGGGTGGGGTGATTTCAACTTAATGAGGTTGATGACATTAATGCTAGATTAACCACCCTTTCTTGGAAGTTAGAGGCTTTAGAGGTTAAAAAGGTAAATGCGGTAGAGGGTGAGGTTATCAAGGATATGTATTGTTTGGTTTGTGAGATGACGGACCATTATACCTCTTCATGTCCATTTGTGAAGGAAGCTTTGTATGGCCAAGTCAATGTGGTTGGCCAATACCAAGAGGTAAGGGCAACCCCTACTCTAACACATACAACCCAGGATAGAAAGATCATCCTAATTTTGGATGGACAGATGAGGGGACTTCAAACCCTCAAGCATATCAAGGAGGGTCTCAAAACCCTCAACCATATCAAACTCCACCTCCACCATTCCAAGCACCACAATATCAACCTCAACCTCAACCTTACTAACAACAACCCGTAGCACAATTCCAAAACCAACCCAAGGTGTATCAACCTCCTCATAGGAAACCCATTAAGAACACCATCTATCAACTTGCTGACGATGTGAGAGGGGTGACCACTAGGGTAGATAAACAAGAAAAAAAGTGCTAGATTAAAACACTAGGTTGCTTGAGAATATAGCAAACCAAATGTCTACTTTGACACAAGCTTTGACCCAAAACATTTCGGGTAGATTCCTAGCTCAACCTCAACATAACCTAACCTAACCCAATGGTGAGGCAAGTACACATTACTGAGGGTACGATGGACCCCCTCAAACTGGCCATGAGCAAGTACATGTCGTCACCACATTTAGAAGTGATAGAGTCATAGATAAAACCATTCAACTTAGAGAAAAGACTTCTAAGATGAATGTTGATTGGGGTAGGAAGAGAGAGGAATAGAGGAGAATGAGAAAAGAACCAAAGAGAAGAGAGAGGAGAATGAGAGAGAGGCTGATAAGTTAGATAAAAGAGAATGAAAAAAGAGACCCTATAGGCACATCCCTTGAAACATTGAATGAGGCCATTAAGGAAAAGATTAAGGACATCTTAAAATATGTTCATTTTCCTCAAAGGTTGATCAAACCCAAACATGAACTTCTAAATGCTGAAATTTATGAAATTTTTAAAGATGTCAAGGTCAATATTTCTATTCTTGATGCTATCAAATAAATACCTTCTTATGCCAAGTTCCTCAAGGACTTGTGTACTTTAAGAGAAGGTTACAAGTGATAGAAACGACCATGATGAATGAATGCCAAAGTGCCTTCTTGCAATACAAGACGATACCTAAGTATAAAGACCCTAGATGCCTCATCATCTCTTGTACTACAGGGGGACACAAAATAGACTAAGCCCTCCTCGACTTAGGGTCTAGTGTCAACCTCTTGCCCTATTCGGTTTATAAAGAACTAGAATTGGGAGAATTGAAGGCTACATGTGTCACATTAGAACTAGCAGATCGATCTATTAAGGCTCCCAAGGGGATAATTGAGGATGTCCTAGAGACTCAACAAGTTGAGGGTCATAAAACCCATAACCAATCCCGTCATTCTAAGGCAACCATTTCTACCAATTGTTAATGCCATCATTTATGTGAGGAGTGGTGTGGTGAAGCTATCCTTTGGCAATACCACATTTGACTTGAACATCTTTTTGGCACCCAAACGATATGATGAGGGTGAGGCCATCCGAGAGGTAGACTTTGTTGAGGCATTAATTCAAGATACCCTTGAAAACGAGCAATCTAATGATGGCACTTTGGACGAAGACCTTATGATAAGTGAGTTTCTTGTCTCACTTGAGCACGATACCATAATATTGGGAGATTTGTCTAGCTAAGGGTTTAAGGGCGGCCAATGTATGCAAGTGGGTAAATTAACTCCTCTTTTTACCCCTCTCAATCTTAGAGCCATCAAACCTTCTCCCTCGATAATACCATCTCACATCCCAGAAGGGCAACCATGTCCATCCAATTTACCATTGGCATTCCTAGGAGGGGATTTCAAGTTATATGGCTACTTTCCATCCCTTGGTGTTGGGTAATCACCTCCCCCACCTTTTATTAGTTTAGGAGTAGTTATTTTGGTTCTTTTGTTTCTTAGTTTCTTAGCCTAATCCTCATTGGGGGGAGTGTTTCCCCTTGGTTCACCCTCTTTCCTTTGCTTTTGCCCTATCTTTCTCTCTTGCTTTGGTATGCAATAGGGACATTATATTGTTTAGGTTAAGGGGACACCATGTAGGATAATTTTTATTGTTAGTTTGTGGTTTGTAGTTGTTAGTTGTAGTTTGTTGTCAACTTATATAGTGATTTCCAAGAAAATTTGAAAAATTTTGAAAAAAAATCTAGGATTTCTGCTTAACCGAGTGATCGGTGTGTTTATCGAGCCAATGGCCGAGCGATCAAGTTGTTTAGCGATCAAACGGTCGAGCAATTGGTGAGGTCAGGCGAGCGATCTCCACGTCAGCAGTGTTTAGGCTTTTGAGAGCATTTATTACCTCATCGAGCAAAGGCAAGTGTAAGCGAGATCATGACCAAATGATCAAGGAAACGCTTAGCGCACCAAGTGAGCATACAGTTTAAATGACCGAGCACTCAGTTCTGTGATTTCTATAAAAGGGCGAGTGCTCACCTTCTTTTTCACGAGTGATCAGTTGCGACAGCCCTTTTCTTTGTGTGTGAATGATATTCTAGAATGGCGAAGGCCTGCTGGGACATCCACCACCAGATGATGATGATGTCTTCCCATTCATGTAGCGTTTAGATACATGTTATACTTACATGTCATATCATATCATTCTATGTTGTATCTAAAACTCTATTTTCATTGTATATCTTTCGTTATATCACTTTTATCTCTTATGTATGGATTGTTCAACTATAGGTGCGGCATGATGTTGTCATATCTTCATCTCTTGTATAGTTTTGACAGATATTTGGGTATTCTATGATCTTAGTATCATTCTTTCATTGTTGTGTAAGCGCCCCATTTTTTCTTGCTTGGCAATCTCCAACCCGACCGAACTCACTTTCAAAAATCACAACACATTCAAACCCAAACCGACCTTCCAAACTCTAGTCTAGTCAACTGGTCGCTTCCTGGGCCTATTGAGCCCACTTGAAGCCAAATGACCAAAATGCTCCTAAGGCATCATCAAGTCCAATTCAATTTGGCACGCTCTTTGATAAAGTACCTTAGTCCTCAGAGCGATAAGTCCACCTTTTACAAGATTGTCCCAGACAATCTGGTATGCTCACAATGCCATTTAAACTAATTTCGGACCCATTCTGATGGTTCTTGGTAAAAATGATCATTTTACCCCTGGGCGCCCCGATCACCCTCGTCAACCACACGGGCTTTAGATATCAAACCAGTAAACATCTGGGCACTCCAATGAATATCCCCAATCTCCGAATCCGCTTCCAGTCAATTCTGGACCCGTTTCGATGTTTCCCAGTCAAAATGACCATTCTGTCCCTGGTGGATCGATCATCTCTTTCAACCACGCCAGTCTTGGGTATCAAACCGGTAATCCCCTGAGACACTCTTAATAGTGTTCCTGACCTTCGAATCCTATCTTGGTCGACTCCAAACCAATTCTGATGTTTTCTAGTCAAAATAACCATTCTGGTGGGCCGGTCATCATTTTCAATCACACTGGCTTTGGGTATCAAACCGGTAAACCCCTGGGGCACTCCCACGAGTATCCCCAATTTCTAAG
Source organism: Euryodendron excelsum (assembly GCA_033060915.1). Lineage (NCBI taxonomy): Eukaryota > Viridiplantae > Streptophyta > Magnoliopsida > Ericales > Pentaphylacaceae > Euryodendron > Euryodendron excelsum. The sequence goes on from CM065385.1 coordinate 18,830,942, forward strand.
TGCCATTCCGGTCCATTCCAAGACCATTTCGGTCAACCTTGGTTAAAATGACCGTTTTACCCTTGGTGGGTCAGTCATCATTTTCAACCATACAGACTCTAGATATCAAACCAGAAACTTCAGGGACACTCTCAAGTGCCCTTATCTCTTTTCCAGCTGGGCCCTATAGCCCAACAACTTTCCAAATCAAACTGGAGCCACTTGTAGTGTCAGACCAAAATATGGCTTGGAGCCAATCCTAGCGGCGCCCAAATCTTTGCTTTACAGCCCAAGGCTGAATCAAATCTTCAAGATCGTTGTCATGCCAATGTGGCAAAAAATGGCTAGGCGCCACTTCTAATGACGCCACCTCCAAAAATTGGCCTATAAATACAAATCACCCCTCAGCGTATTCCAGGTCCAAAAAATCACAAGCAAAGCTCTCCCAGACTCTTTGTAGCTCCCGAGAATCCCAAAATCCTAGTTCTCTTAAAGGCTTTAGCCCCTCTAGCCTCCTACACTCAAGCCTATACACCTTTAACCCTAGCCTCCAAGCTCCATTGAAGACTAACTTCAGTCTCTTCACAACTCTTGAAGGCCTCTTAAGTCCAAGACAAAGCCTCCATTGAAGGTTTAAGATAAGGTAGGGTTTTTATTTTACTATTATGCTCTCTCACTCCTTCTCTTATCTCTCTTAGTCCACTTAAACTATTCTCTCTTTTAATCCCCATATTCTATAAAGGACTTTAGGTCCATGCCTAGGGAAAGCTTTAGAGAGATCACCGTGTCAAGGGTCTTTCTTTAGCCTAATTAATCATGGTATGGTCTTAAGGTCCCTTGCAATGTGATAAAACCTTCAACCTTGTATGTTCACGACTCTTGTGTATTATACTTGTCATGTTAATGCATTATTCTTATTTTCAAACTCACAACCCTAGGGTGATTCTAACCTCCTTATGGTTAGGGTTTTTCCAGGAAAGTGACATATTCAAAGTGACCACCAAGGTCCACATTAGGGTTTCAAGCACTAACTTATTTTCAAAATCACAACCGTAAAGTGATTCTAGCTTTTTTATGGTTAGGATCGCTTTAGGAAAGCCGCATATTCAAAGAGGCCTCCAAAGGCCACATTAGGTTTTAAGCCCTAAAATACCTCTTTCAAAGCCTTATTTTTTTAAACCTCTTTTATTTCCATGTTCAAAGGCTTTTTCCAAAAGTTGGTCCAAGAGTTGTTTTCTTGAAGCCCTAGAAGTTCATGCCCTAAGAAACCTTTGCTTTGCCCCCTTAACTTTCATTCTAGCATTCATTGTATTCAAGTTGCATCAAAATGATTTTCAAAATTCATGTTGCATCATGTTTTCAAAAAGTGCATAACTCTCTTAAGTTGTTTTAAAAAAGTGTCACATAAAATAGCTTTTCAAACCAAAGTTTCACATAAAATCATGGAAGATTCACACAAAAATATCAGATTTTTGAATCAGACATTTTCTTTTTCAAACCAAATCTTTCATTTTTTAATTTCAAATCCAATCTTTTATTTTTGAAAAAAAATCAAATCTATTTTAAGAGACAAATTAAATCTTCCATTTTGGAAATCAAAACTTTCCATTTTTGCATGAAATTCTATCTTTCATTTTCTCACATAAAATCATAGATTTTCCTGTTGACTTTATGCCTTGATCTTGATGATAACAAAACTTGGTTTAGTGATCTAATGCCTCTATTTATTGTGTAGATTATGATTAGATCATGACTAGAAGTTTGACACTTTGAATATATTAAAGAACTTATGTGTTGAGAAGCTTGTCAAGAATAAGTTGAAAGGCATGTGAAGATTTGGACTTTAAAAATAGATTGGCATCATTGAAAAGAATTTCGGTAACAAAAAGAAAAAGGTTGGCAACTCATTTGGAAGAATTGACACCTTCTACAATATAGCATAACAAGATCAGAGAAGAAGATCGGCAATACTTAAGAAGAAGATCGGCAATACTTAAGAAGAAAATGGGCAATACTTAAAATAAAAAAAGAAGATCGGCATCAAGATCTGAAGCATAGCTTAGAGATGCTGACACTTAAGATCAGAAAAGGAGATCGACATCAAGTACTGACACCGAGATAGATAAAAAGTACCGGTAGCGCTTATATGTTCTAAAGAAGGTTGGCAGCAAGAGCTTACGCATTCCATGATACGGTATGAGAAGATCTGGAGATTAGCTAAAGAGAATATCACAAGACTTGGAAGCCCAATTGAAGATTTTGGTCAAGTCTTGAAAGGTTTGATGAAGTCTACACATATCAAGTGAAGCCATGATTGATTGAAGAAGTTCTTGAAGAACAATATGCATGAAAGGGGACATTTCAAGTCCTAAAAGCTCAATTTGGAAAATCATTTGAGTACTTGAAGGTTTAGACGAAGGTTGAAATAGACTTGCAAAATGAAGCTTATGGAATTGGCAAGAGTCGACACCTTCAGCTACAAGAGTCGACACATCGAGACAGATTGCATGACTTGGAAAATGTCCTTAAAGAAGTTGACACTTCATTTATCAAGAGTCAACACATGGAGGCAAATTGCTTAAAGAGATGTTTTCAAAATAGGAAGGAGTCGACACATGCAGCCGAAGGGTCGATCCATGCTGTCGCGCCCAGATTTTTCGCACTCAAGGAATACTCACCCAAGCGGGAAAAATGCTGTACTCTCTCGTTAGAACTCACCCTCCTAAAAGAATGAGTGCAACTAGGTTTGAATTGAAAATTGGATTGAATAAAGGGCTTTTGAAAAAGATTCGGAGTCGCCACCTAACTTGATTAAGGTGAGTTAGGTCACCTAAAGACTAAGCATAATCCGAAAACTACACTTAGGATTTTTGAAAAACGATTTTGAAAATATCTCCTCAAGAGAGGGTTTTTAAGGAAAACAGGTTGTTTGGCAACCTTTGGAAAACATTTAGCCCTTTTTTGAAAAATAACTCCTTTTGGTCTTACGAAAACAGTGATCTAGGTTCGGAGGTTGGTTACGTGTAAGGAAGACGCACTAAGCTATCACCCTACCCCGCCCTTTCGGTACCTACATGTCAATCTACCCTAGATTCGCCTATGAGAGTCTTTAACTAACTATAGTTCAACCCTATTCACTTTGAAAAACAATGTTTAGAAAACATGATGCATGATATGCAAGTGCAAATTAAGAGACTTGAAAAATAGATTTAGAAAGAGATTGATTTGAAATTGATTTGATTTAAAAATAGATTTGAAGAGATAGAATTGAAATTGAAAAATTTTAGAAATCAGAAATAGAGATTTGAAAATGGATTTTTGAAATTGGAAACTTGAAAATAGATATGGAATTGGAGATTGAAAAAGACTATCGAATTTGAGATTTGAAGAAAGTTGTGACCGCACCTATGAAGGTGGAATTGAAAATTTGAAAAGTGTTGTGACCGCACCTATGAAGGTTGCCTACGTATCCCTTTGGGGGAATCAGGTCAGTCGTAGTTCGGACAAGAGTTCGATTAAAAATAGAAGGTTTGATTTGAAAAGAGATTGAATTGAAAATTGAATTTGACTTGAAATTAGAAGAGGAGATTAAAAAATTGAAATTGAGAAGATTGGACTTTGATTTGGAAAGATAGATTTGGACTTGTTTTGAAAAAGAGAAGGTTTGAGGAAACCTAGACTTAGGAAAGATAGGAGACCTAGGAAAGACTCAAGAGTTTAAGAAAGATTGGATTTAGGAAAGGTTCGAATTACGAAAGGTTTGATTTAGGAAAGTGTCATTTTTGGAAAGTTTTTGAATTAGGAAAGTTTTAGGTTTAGGAAAGCTTTAAAATTAGGAAAGTTTTGAATTTAAGAAAATTTGAAAATTGAAAAGTTTTGAATTTAGAAATGTTTTGAAAAAGGGAAGTTTTGAATTTGGAAAGCTTTGAAAACAAGGAAGTTTTGAAAATAAGAAAGTTTTGTTTTAGGAAAGGTTTTGAAAAAGGAAAGTATTCAGTTTAGGAAATGTTTGAATTAAGAAAGTTTTGAGTTTAGAAAAGCCTTAGATTTGAAAAGATTTGAAGTTTAAGAGAGAGTTTAGAATTTAGAAAGTTTTAGGGTTTAGAAAGATTTAACTTAAGAAAGTTTTGAATTTAGGAAGCTTAGAACTTTAGAAAGATTTGAAATTTAGAAAGTTTAGGATTTAGAAAGTTTTAGAGTTTGAATTTTAGAAAGTCTTGAAATTAGAAAAGGCTTGAGTTTAGGAAAGGTTTGAAAACTTAGGTTTAAGAAGTTAAGATTTGAAAAGAGGGTAGAATTAGGAAAGGGTTGAATTAGGAAAGATTTGAAAGTTGAGTTTTTAAAATTTAGGAAAGATTTTTATGTTCAAGTTTTGGAAACTTAAGATTCAGGAAAGTAGAAGTTTAGGAAGGATTCGAATTAGGGAAGATTTGGATTTTCTAATTTAAGGAAAGGTTTAAAGTTTAAGTTTAGGAAACTTATGGTTTAAGAAGGAATTGAATTAAGAAAGGTTTGGATTAGGAAGGGATTGGATTTGGTTTCTAAGAGAAAAGATTTGATTTTGTTTCCAAAAACGGAGGACGAGCTCTAGTTTCCTAAACGGGGAGATTGGATTTGGTTTTCTAAAGGGAAGATAGGATTTGGAAAGGGAGATTCTAGAAACCCTAGATTTGGAAAATTGTAGTTTTGACGTAGAAAATAGGTTTTGGAAACATGTATAGTTTTGATGTAGAAAACAAGAGGTTTTGGAAACCTAAGTTTGGGGCAAAATTTGAAAACCATGTTTTTGGAAAGAAAATTTAGGGTTTCCTAATCGTGGTTTCTAAGGCTTGACTTGGGTTCTAAGGAAAAGGGATTTTTAGAAAGTGCGTTTTTGGAAACGAAGGTTTTCTAGAAGGGAATCCTAGGGAGGAACTTTTGGAAAGTAAATTTGAAGAGGGAGTTTTTGGAAAAAGATTTTAAAGAGAAGGAGTTTTGGAAAGTGTGTTTTTAGAAACGTAGATTTTAGAAGGAAAATCCTAGAGGGGAATTTCTAGAAGGAAAATTTTGGGAAGAGAGTTTTTGGAAAGATTTTTGGAGAGAGTTTTTCTAGGAAGGCTTTTGGTTAAAGATTGTTGAAGAGAGTTTTTGGAAAGATTTTTGGGGAAGGTTTTTAGAAAGTGGATTTTAGGGAGAGGATTTTGGAAAGGAGTTGAAAATGGAGTTTTGAAAAATAGATTTTGGAAGGGAGTTTTTGAAAACCATTTTGGAGAGGAGAGTTTTAGGAAAGTATGTTGAAAAAGAGATTTCTAGGAAGAGATTTTTAAAGAGAGAGTTTTTTGGAAAGTATGAAAACTTCTCACTTTCCTAAAGCGATTCTAGCCATAAGAGGGCTAGAACCACCTTAAGAAAGTGGTTTTGAAAAAAAATAAGATTTGAAAATATAGACCAAAAAGGTTACTTTTAATGTAACACTTTCCTAAAGTAACCCTAGCCATGGAAAGGCTAGAATCATTCTAGAATTGTGATTTTAAAAACAAGTTTTTGAAAAAGAGATTTTGATGCAATTTTGAAAACAAGTTTGAAAACAATTTGAAAAACAACTTTGAAAACGGTTTTTGGAAGATGCAAGACTATGATATGCACAATGTAATTTGGGGTCGTGAACATACAAGGCTAAGGCTTCACCACATAATCAAGGGGGCCGGACCCACGTGGTCTTTGATTAGACTAGAAGAAAGCCCCCGACACGGTGACTCTCTAATAGTCTAATCCTACACATGGACCGGGAGTCCTCTTGTTTCAAGCATGCAAAGAAAGGGGGGGGGGAAAGAGATGGGGGATTAAAATAGAGAAAACCCAAGTGGGTTGGAGAGAGAAGAGAGAGGGGGGAAGCACAGAAAATTAAAGAGAAAACCTACCGTATGTCTTTTTTATTTTGCGCGCCGCGCTATCTTCAGTCTTCGGTTTTTGTCTTGATCTTCACCTTCAGCCTTCAAGAGTTGTCTTCAAGCTTTGGATGGCAGCTCTTCAAGTCTTCAAAGGATGGTTGAAGGCTAGTGTATGAGTGTATGGGGGAGTGTATGAGTGTATATGAGGCTAGGGTTTGTGTATAGTGGCTAGGGTTTGGAAAACCTAGGGAGGCTAGGGTTTTGGAGGTGCTCGAGCTCTGTATATCGAAACATAGGATTTTTAGGTTCAGTTTTTAGACCCTTTTCACATTGAATGAGGCTCTGTATTTATAAAAGGAGGACAAACCTGGCGCCTTTGCAGTGGCGCCAGGGCAAACTTTACACTGGCGCCACTAGGAGTGGCGCCAGGCCATTTTTTCGCTTGGCGCCAGCCAATTAGGAAAGATTTAAGGTCGGTGAGCAATGTATCTTTGACTAGATTTGGGCGCCTGTACTAGTGACTACCATGCAATTTTTAGCCTGGCTTCACTAGGAGTGACTCCGGAAAGTCCGGGAATGATTTGAAGAAGCCGGGAATGACCTGGAAGGCCGAAAAGGAGCAGGAACACTCAAAATAGTGTCCTGGAGGTATTTGACTTGAAAAATGAAGATAAGGTGGGTCGAAAAGGTTGACCGGGCCTTTAGGGGCAAAACGGTCAATCGGACCAGGAAACTGCCGGGACAGACTCGGATTGTCCTGGAAGAAGACTTGGGATCTGAAAAAATTATTCAGAATGTTCCCGGAGGTTGCCGGTTTGATTCCCAGAGCCGGCGTGGTTGGAAAAGAAGACCGGCCCACCAGGGGCAAAACGGTCATTTTGTACCGGGTTTGCCGGAACTGACTCGGAATGGTCCGAAAAGGTAAAGGAAGGTCGAGAACACTATAAAAAGTATTCTCGAGACATTACCGGTTTGATATCCAGAGCCGGTGTGGTCGAAGAAGGAGACCGGCCCTCCAGGGGCAAAACGGTCATTTTGTACCAGGTTGGCCGGAACTGACTCGGAATGATCCGGAAAGGTAAAGGAAGGTCAAGAACACTATAAAAAGTAGTCTTAGGGGGTTACCGGTTTGATACCCAGAGCCGGTGTGGTTCCCGGGGCATTCGGATGCTTAGGGGCAAAATGGTCATCTTGACCGGAAAGTCTCGGAAAAGGTTCTAAGGGTAGTCTGGTCATTTTTCACCGAAGTGAGCTAACAGACACGGGTGTTGACCTAGGTTTTGAGTGTCTCTGCCACTCTAACGGTGTGAGTATTTCCGCTACTCGAACGGGGTTGAGTATTTTCGCTACTCGGACAGGATTGAGTATTTTCGCTACTCGGATGGGGTTGAGTATTTCCGCTACTCGGACGGGGTTGATGATTTGGGAGTATTTTCACTACTCGGAAGGGGTTGTGTATTTCCGCTACTCTAACGGTTTTATGAGTAGTTTTGCTACTCAGACCGTCTCGAGGAATAAACTGTCTCGAGAGAGGGATTGGAAAGGGGTTTTACCGTCTCCGAAGAGACGTGCCTGGATTGGAACCGTCTCGAGGAATAAACTGTCTCGAGAGTGGGATTGGAAAGGGGTCTTACCGTCTCCGAAGAGACGTGCCTGGATTAAAACCATCTCGAGGAATAAATTGTCTCGAGAGTGGGATTGGAAAGGGGTCTTACTGTCTTCGAAGAGACGTGCCTGGATTGTGAGTGTTTCCGCCACTCTAACGGTTTTGTGAGTACTTCCGCTACTCTAACGGTTTTGTGAGTGTTTCCGCCACTCTAACGGTTTTGTGAGTAGTTTTGCTACTCGGACCGTCTCGAGGAATAAACTGTCTCGAGAGAAGGATTGGAATTGGAATAAGAAAGGACAACACCCCTAAGGGCATTTTGGTCATTTTGCCTCTATTTGGGCCTGACAGGCCCGCAAAGTGATGGAAAGACAAAATTTTGACCTAGAGGATTGGTTTCGATTGGAATATGCCCAAAATGACTTGAAAACAAGTTTGGACGGAGTGTAGACTGCCGAGCGGTCAAAAATGGGGTGCTTACACATGCCACTATAACGATTATATTTTTAAATGCTCTGAAGCTCTGATCTTGCATTAAATGCAACCCCAATTACCTCCAACGGCTAGAATCAATGCGAAGGCATATATACAAGACTCCTATAGCATTTATACACAAGAAGACATATTTAAGTGCTGAATCAAATTTGAAAGACTGAAACCCTAACTACTACAGATATTTCCCTGAGATATTTGAGCATTTACTGATCTTAAATTTGCTTTATTCACTCTTTGAGAGGGACACTTTGTGTAAACATTATTTACTCCATTTGGGTGGGTTTGTAAACTTGTGAGTTTGAGTGTTCTTGTTAAAAACACTAGTAAGTTTGAGTGAAGCTTAGACAAAATCACTTGAGGAGTTCGAGAGCTTGGGAAGAGCTCTTGTAAGAAATGAGCTAGGCATTTGGTTAACTAACATATGCTTTGTAATTCTTCATTACTTAGTGGAAGAGCTTTCAAAGGAGTCTTAAGGGTGAGGACGTAGGTCACGAGTTATGGCTGAATCTTAGTAAATCATTGTGTTCATGTTGTGCTCTGTTTTTCATTTCTTGTTTAAGATTGCCTGACTACATTGCACACACACTTTGATTCTGCTTTTATATTGCTTAATTAGATTGCTTAATCAGTTTTTAGTTAAAATTATTTGTGATTATTTTTGAAACCCAATTCACCCCCCTCTTGGGTTGCACTCTTGGGCCAATATTTTCAAATTTTCTTTTCATGTGCATAAATAAAACCACTAGGGCTAACCCTACACCACCTTTCAAAACCACTTGCCAAACCCTAGGTGGTCTAACCTTAGGTCAACCTAATCCTAGTTGGTCCAACCCTAGATCAACCTAACCCTAGATTACCTTAACCCTAGTTTGCTTAACCTAGGTTATGAGACTTTAAGATTGTAACTTTGGGACCCTTTTTCAAACTCCAACTCCAACCTAAAAATATTTTAAAAAGCACTTTCAAACTTGTCTCAATCCAAAATGGCTAGAACTTACCATTTTTCAAAAATTATTTCTAAAATGACTTCAAAAACTCACAACCCTAAGGCAATGCTAACCATTTCTTGGTTAGGGTTTCCTAAGAAAATTGATATATTAAATAAAACCTATAAGATTCATATTAGGGTTTCAAACCCTAAATATTTTACAAAAGATTTTTTCAAAAACTATTTTCAAACATCACATTCTTGAAATGACCCTAGGCCTTCTATAGTTAGGGTTGTCCAAGATCAAGTAAGATATTCAAACAAGAAAAATTTCTAACTACCCATTTTTCTAAAAATACTTTCTAAAACTCATGGTTTTGAAGGAGCTTAGTTCTTACATAACTAATCTCTTAAGGGCAATGAAACATCGACATACCTTTCATAAAGTATATAAAAAAAACAATTTTCAAAAACATTTGCGAGACAAGTTCACAAGGGCTTTTTGAAATCCAATCTCAACTTTTTTCAAACTCTTTTTTAAATTATATCATACACCATTCTTTCCAAAAGTAATGATAAAAACCTTTTGTCAAAACTTTTTAAAGAGGACATAAGTGAACAATTACAAACTGGAGATTCAAGTGAGTGAATATAGGGTGAATAGACATGTAGGCACCGTAAGGCCGGGATAGGGTGATGATCTTAGAATATTTTTCCTACACGTAACTAACCCCCGGACCATAAATTTATGTTCCAAAGACCATAATCGGAGTTACATTTTCAAAAGGACTTAAAACATTTCCAAAGGTTGCTAAACAACCCTATTATCCAAAATACCTCTCAAAAGGACATTTTCAAAAAACCTAAGTTTGATCCTCGAATTACACTTAGTTTTGGATGACCTAACACACCTTTAATTATGTTAGGTGGTAACTCCAAACCTTTTTTCAAAAGCCCTTAATCAAATGCATTTCAAGTTTAAAACCCGTCACACTTGTCCTTTTTAAGACAAGTTCTAACATAAGAGAGTACCGTGCTTGCTTCCCCCGAGTTGCGGAGACTTGGAAGGCGAAAATTGGGGTGATACAATTGTTTTAGCAAATTTATCCATGTATTCTTCATATTGATTTTTAGTTATTCATGGTGGATGTGTTGGTTCTCTATTTCCGAGGTACCATAATACCACTTGTGAAAGTGCCATTTGAAATTAGGAAATAGGAGTTTATGCATGTATCTTTTCTTAAGTTGATATTGATTCACTCTTTACACCTAACACATTGTGGGTTTTGCTTTATTCATGCATTAGTAGAGGGTATTACATCATTGCACACAATCATGCTTTATAACATTATTTATGTTATCTTTTGTATTTTCATCCATACATTTAGTGGAGATTCCTACCTTGTGAGCTTTATAGCATTTATCACCTTTCGGAATGATTACATTTACTCAAGGATTAATTCTTTACCCTCATTTTCTTTAATAGTTTTATTATGCTTAAATTTAATTCATAAATTGAGTATTGATCTTGATGTTGACACTTGTACTCTATGAAATGTTGCGGTTGAGTACTTTGGGATATGATTCTAGGCCCTTATTCTCCTTGATAGCCATAAGTTTCCCATTATAAAACCATAAATGTCCCTTGACCCTTTTTTATCCCTTTTATCCTTTATTATTGAAATGCAAAGCAATACCCCTCCTTATCTTGTACTTACAAAGGGACGCCTATGTAATAAAAGAGTGTGTGGTATTAAGAAAACAATGTTATTAAACCTTTGTTTATCTTTTGTTGGTTTATCGGCTAAAAGGAGCTAAGCAAAGGAAAAAATGAAAGTTGTGTAAAAATAAAGCTAGCGTCAGGATGGAGGACTAGACCATCCCGATGGTCAAAGAGCAAAAGCAAGATTGAACCAAGATATGCCCAGCGTTAAGATAAAGGCTTATATCGTCCTGACGGTTTGATTGGGTGTAGTTTTGAAAGGGCCTAACGTCAGGACGGAGGACCAAACCGTCCTGAAAGACAGATTGCATCAACCTCAGAGAAGTGGCTTAGTGTCAAGACAAAGGCTTATACCGTCTTGACAGTCGGAGTCATCAAAGCCCAGTATTTTACTTTATCATCAGGACGTGAATACCCACCGTCCTGATGATGGGTCTGTAACTGATTTTTGTATCTATTATGTATCTATCATTGTACGAGCACAAGAGGTATAAAAGGCAGAGTGGGCTATTTTCTACGAATATAGAGAGTTAGATTTAGTACTTTTAGAGGCTATCTAATATATTTTTTGGAGAGATAAAGTCTTCGAGCGATGGATATTTGTAATTTTTCTTTAGTCTCTCACATTTTTCTGCACTTTCTTTGTAACCAAACTGTGATTTTCTTGAATAAAAGTTCAGATCTATTATATTAAATGCTTTCAATCTACTTCTACGTGCTTTCTAACGTAGAATTCACTAGCTAATTCTCCATTTGGGTGCAAATGTGAAGATTTATCAAGGAATCTCAAGGATTTCAAAAGAGGTATAACATTTTTACTAATTCATCTTAATTTCTACCAAATTCTTCTTAGTTGAGTCCTAGATCTCTTGAAAACTTGGTTTCATAGTCTAAATTGGTAACTCTTATGCACAATTCTTCAATTGGCATAAGAATTGCACAACTCTAAGGCTTGAATCCATGATTCTATAACTAATTATCAATCTAAACTCAATTGTGAATGAATTCAAGTTTATATAGTTGAAATTCTCTGAATTAAGGATCTACGGAGTGATTCTTAGTTTGAGTTATCCCAATCTCCTTTGAAATACTTGCTGAATTGGAGCAATTGCACTCAAATCCCTTTTAATTGCATAGAAATCAGTTTATAATTGCTTTGAATTTTCATTATCTTGTTTTTCATTAATAGTTTAATAGCCATTAGCTTCTATTTTCAACTGCATTAGTATAATTGTTAGTTGAAAACCACAATCTTCAAAACCCAAATATTTTTGGTTTATTTTTGTCACTATTAGATTTGATTTCATTCAATTTGGAATTCAAATTAAGTAAGTCCATTGTAAGTATTTGCCCATTTCTATATTTGAATCAATCACATGGGACGAATGATAACTAGAGAATAGCCGGTAAACTACAACGCGAACCCGTACACTTTCAGATTACGATCAATATTAAATTTCTATAGATATTGTATAGCATTGATATTTTAATTTATTAAGAAAATATTCTAATACTTTAATGTTATTAATACTTGATATTGCTATTTAAATGTTCTTAATAATTGTTTTATGAATATAATATTTAATTTTATATCACATAGCATTTCTCATTTCCTATATTTCATGATTTTATATTCTACTGTGTCGTGTATCATTTTTTACAAAAACCTCAATTTTTTACATAAATTTTTGGTCGTTAAAATTAAAGGAAGTAAAATTTGGAGAAACTATTTTTTGATAAAGTCCCAGGAGTATGGAAATAAATAAAGAGCTAAGCTTTGGAATTTAGAAATTTTGGGTGACCTACAATTTATTGAATGTATTGATATAAGACTGTAATACTCTATAAACTTTATGATGCTAATGCTAGGATTATGGATCAAATATTGAGACTTCTTGATTTTTGAGTTTAATTAAATAAAGAAAATAAAAATAAGAGAGGATTATGAAAGGAATCAAGGGATTAGGGGAATTGATGATATAATCAAGACAATTGGCACAATTTAAGCTATGAAATCTAATTGCTAAGGATACTTCTAGAGAAATAATAATAACTTAAATGTCCTATCCAATGGGTGAGCACCATTTGTCAGTCATCTAACCTGTCTCTGGACTTACAAATATCAAGTTTCGGAGAACAAAATAGGCACAACTCAACTGAAGTTATATCAGCTATATGGAGAGAATAGTAGTGTAGAAGGGAGAGGGGTGATTGCTGGAAAAAAAGAAAAAAAAAAAGGGAATGCCGAAGGCAGAGGGAGAAAGAAAAGGAAAAAAGAAAGGAAGAGAAGAAAGCAAGTAGCAGGCAATTAAATGTGTAACTCTCTCTTTCTACGAAATTACTAAATATGATTATTGTAGCATTCATGCATTAGAGCGATTGATAATATATGTGTAACATAGGGAAAGCATAAACATTAAACAATTAAACAATTAAACATAACCCATTTTGTATTATTGGTTTATATTATATATAGGTGTAATGGGTTGGTTCCAACAAGATATGGTGGGTTTGAAGGTTTCATCAAAATTTTCTTTTCTCATGATGATGAAAATTTTGGTTACTTGAAATAGAATCTTGTTTGGAACAAAATCATTATTTATAAACTCTTAGAACAAGTAGAAAACTGTATTAATTTGAATCTTATGACTTTATAGTAAGGGGGAATAATGGAGAAAATGGAAGAAACATGAAGTTGCAGGTCACAAAATCAAAATAGGGGATGGAACCGTGACCTTTAGGTGTGATATTGGCAATCATAATGTTATTAAAATAGATTTATGAAAACACCACTTTGTAAGCATTGAAAAAAACAAGCGAAATAGACTTAAATTTTACCCCTTTTGGATGAGAATTGATAAAGAAATAAAAATAGTAAACCAAAACTGGTGTGAACCAATGCTGTTAGGAGCTTCCAGGCCTAGTTTGGGAACTCGAATGAGGTCTTATCCTAATTCTAAAACCACTATGAGAAAGGGCTCGAAAAGAGCTTCGGATTAGACCTGATTTTGTCCAAAAAGTTTAAGAAAGGAAGAAGAAAATAAAGATTGAAGTTAGGATAAAATCTGCTGCAAAAATCACATGGTATAGTGATTTTCAAGGTCCTTTCAGGAGATCAAATCTCCATGAAATCTAATTTTGAATATTTGGTTAGATCAAGTTCGAAAATAACTTCACTTTAGAGATAAAATTCATATGGTTTGGTTAAGAAATGAAGGAAAAAATGAGGTCTGAACTTCAGGGTGTCAATTTTGAAAAATTTTGCGGAACCAGAAAATTGAGTCATTTTTCAATAGAATCTGATTTTTCTGGTAAATTTTTGGTTGTGTTAGCATCCATGGTTAGAAATATACACAATTATAGTTTCTTACCTAACAAACGGTGCGTCATTTCAAATTTGTTAGAATGAGTTATAGCCAAAATACTGAAAGGTGTTCGGGCTGTCTGAAATTAGCAGCAGGGGCAAATTCATAAATTTATCTAAAATTTTATGTGAGGTATTGAAATGTTGGCCACAGACCATTGAAAACTTTGGGAAGTCTAGTTTCATCTCCAAGAAACGGAGCAAACTTTTGTGTAATGATTGCATTGTAAAAGTGTAATCTTAACTCGTTAATTAGTGGATTATAAGGCCTTAATAGAGTTGTTTTAGCTTTAGTTAGGCGTTTATGAGTTCTAACTAAGTTATTTATGCCTTGTATAGGTTTTGCAAGGGAATGAGTTGAAAATTCAGAGATGGAACGTGACACTATTTCAGTGTTTTGGGCATAAATTTTTACTTGGATATCGGATTGAGATGATTTTTATGGCATTAGAAATCAGATTTCAAGCTCTACACTTTTGGATTTCACAAAAATTTCGTGAATTAGCCTTGAACAGGGTCAAAATTGAGTGATAATGTGCTGCAACAAATTTGACCATCCCAACGAGCTTGGGAGCCTTCCAGACAGCCAGTGCCTTCAATCTAACCTTGTGGATGGTCCCCAAGTCGCTAGGATTACTAGAATCTTCAAGCTGTTCGCTCGACGGCCACCAAAACCCGTCCAAACGGTCCGCTGCCGGCAAGTTTAGAAATTTACGTATTTTGATATGTTTCCTTATAAACTATACATAGGGCAAAACCCTAATTGTAAGGGGGATGAATCTTTAGTTTAGAAATGAGGTTAGAGAGCAATTTTTAAGATTTCTTTGAGTTTTCTTTCATTATTCTTGTAATCGATTATTTGTCTTTCAATAAAACTTTTGATTTTCATTATTATGAGTAGCTAATTCTTTTTCTTGGCAAGGGATATGAAGGTTGTTCGAGGATTGATGACTTACTAAGGTATTCAATTGGGCTTTCTCATTTTATCTTTTAAACAATGAATCTGTTCTTCTTCATTCTTTTTTTTTCAAAATCAAGGGTTTGTATTTATATCTTTGAGTGTTCATGCACGACGTTAATCTCATATAATTGTTGCTTAGATCCCTGATTTTAACATTGCGAATCTATTTTCTAAAAAATATTGAATGAAGTTGATTCGGATTCAAAATTTATTTTAACCGCTAAATCTTTCAATTCAACGGCATAAGTTATTGACTTTGAATTGAGTTAAAAAGCAATAACTTATGAAATTATCCGTCTTCTGGGCAACTGAATCATTCTTAGCCAAGATTCTCTTTTACTTCATTAAATCTTCGTTTACATTCAGTCATTAGATAATCAATCTCTCCAAAAGAAATCATATTTTATTTTCTCTTTTTGAAGTTTTTTTTGTGGGTTCTTGCCCGTTCAAAGTAAGAGTTTCTATACATCACCCTGTTGCCTGTGGATCAATCTTGAACTTCACTGATTAATTTTATTGCTACATCGTGACCGTATACTTGTGAATTATATTGCACGTTTCTGGAGCAATCAAGTACTATAGAGGCTTTAAAGCCCACAATAGTGAAGGATGTTCAAGTTGTCCCTACATAAGTGATTGTGGAAATCAATGTGTAATTATAAATAAGCACGGGTCTTTGAGATTGAGTGTCGTTATGATTTTTTAGGACACACTATGATATACTAAGGAGTTATATATTTGACAGTTTAACATTGATCTTGAGGTGATTATAGTTGGAATAGATAGAGGCTATTGTCGCCTCTTAGAGTGAATATTCTTAGTATTGAGTATCGTTAATGGTTTATTTTACTCATATGTTATAGGGTGACGTTGACCTACTTGCTCACTAGATAGTTGGGTTGCATTACTTTAAAGACTTCATGGTAATTTGGGTTTTAAATAACAATTGTGGAACGCGATTGAGGTTACTAGTTATGTACAATATGCTCCTCTCCAAATCTCTTTACAAACAGTGTATTCTTGTTATTCCTGAATTGAATTCTGCTTGAATATTCGTGTATGTGTTAAACTCCATGCTTATGTGATTGTTTGTTCTATTAAGTTTCTTTCGGTACATTCTTGGCTATTATATTCATTGTTGCACTCCATGATAATAATACTTATGAATCATTCATTTTATTATGGCTGTTGTGTTGTGTAACTGATTAGTACATATTCAAACGCACTCATTGGGCCAGTTATCACTATTGTTGGAAACTATTAGGCTGTACTTCCATGCATGGTATGGAAGGTTGACCCTATGGGATACTGCTTATTGGAATTGGTTACTGTATTATGGCACGAGTGACGTTTGGCATGGTACTGAGAAAGTTTAGGTATTGGGCTACGATTAACACATTGGAATGAGTGATATACAAACTATTTGTAATGATTTATTATTATTTATTAATCTAATTAATTGATCCGTTGAATTTGGTTCAATTCATTAACGAGCTTCGTTTTGCTTCTACTGAGTTAAGCACTTGTACTCCTGTTGTATTGTATACTTCCAAATTAAATTTTATTTTTCACAGACAAATGAGGTGCCAGTCCAATATTTAGAGCATATCGAATTATTATTTACAACATGTGAAGAATTTTGAGAGTTAATTGTACTACGTCGATTTGATTATTTTTTTGGAGCAATATTATTACTTTGAGAATGTACTTTAGGAGTTATTAAAATTATATTTTTCTTGGAGGATATAAATTGAAAATTAATTAATTTTGTATATTGGGAGACATAACGTGTAGATTGTTTAATTATTATGACCCGTGGAGATTATTTATATTTGAAAGTTCATTTTGCTTGGCGACGTGGTGAAGAAATATCATTTGAGGTCATTTATTTTATTTTTTTACCAATTCAGATAATCCAAGTCATTATAGGTGGTATTAGAGCATAGGTAGTAGGTCTTAAATGAGACCTAGTGTGGAGAGCTTGGTTGTAAATGTTATATGGAAAACAAATATATATAGTAGCTTTGATACTTTTGGTATCAAAGTGTAGGCGGTCGGTTTTATATGGGACTCAGTGAGAGTTAAGGGATTTAATAGTATAGAAAATTATTAGAGTGCGCAATGAAAACATAGAATTAAATCATTTGATGTTTTTTAGGAGATTAATAGAATGGTAAACTATGAGGAAGATATTATTGTTAAGAGAGTAGAATGTTTGTATTTATTTTTTCGAGGTGTATATAATTTTGTTACGTGGAGTATCAATTAGACTTAGGAAGTCCAAGTTGAGATGAGAGCTAAATACCCCCAAACTGTTGCAGTGACAAGGTAATGCAAGTTTCGGGAACGAAACTTTTTTTAAGGAGGTTAGATTAAACAATTTCAACTTTTGAAATAAATTTTTGGTCGTTAAAATTAATGGAAGCAAAATTTAGAGAGACTATCTTTTTGATAAAGTCCTAAGAGTATGGGTATAAATAAAGAGCTAAGCTTTGGAATTTAAGAATTTTGGGTGCCCTACAATTTATCGAACTTGTTGATATGAGACACTCTAAAAACTTTCTGATACTGATGCTAAGATTATGAATTAAATATTGAGACTTCTTGATTTTTTAGTTTAATTAAATAAAATAAATAAATAAAAAAGAGAGGATTACGAAAAGAAGCAAGGGACTAGGGGAATAGGATGATATAATCAAGACAATTAGCACCATTTAAGTTATGAAATCTAATTGTTAAGATACTCCTAGAGAAATAATAATAACTTAGAAGTCCTATCCAATTGGTGAGCATCATTTGTTAGTCATCTAACTTGTCTATGGGCTTATAAATACCAGGTTTCGAAGAGCAAAATAGGCACAACTCAGCTAAAGTTATATTAGCTATATGGAGAGGATAGTAGTATAGAAGGGAGAGGGGTGATTGCTGGAAAGAAAAAAAAAAAGGGACTGCCGAAAGGCAAAGGGAGAAAGAAAAAGGGGGAAAGAAAGGTAGAGAGGGCGGCAAGTAGCAAGAAACCAAATGTATAGCTCTTTCTCTCTCTCTCTCTCTCTCTCTCTCTCTCTCTCTCTCTCTCTCTTTATACAAAGTTATTGCATATGATTCTTGTATCATTCATGCATTAGAATGATTGATAATATATGTATAACATAGGGGAAGCATAAACATTAAACAATCATACATGACCCATTCTGTAGTGTTGGTTTATATTATATGTAGGTGTGTAATGGGTTGGTTCTAACAAGATATGGTAGGTTTGAAGGTTTCGTTAGAATTTTTCTTTTTTCATGATGATGGAAAATTTGGTTACTTGAATAGAATCTTATTTGTAACAAAGTTATTATTTATAAACTCTTAGAATACGTAGAAAACTATATTAGTGGGAGTCTTATGACGTTACAGTAAGGGGGAATAGTGGAAAAAGGGGAAGAAACAAGAAGTTGCAGGTCACAGCTCCAAAACAGGGGATGAAACCGTGACCTTTAGGTGTGATTTTGGCAATCATAATGTGGTTAAAATAGATTTCTGAAAACACCACTGTGTAGGCCTCGAAAAGAAAAACAAGTGAAATAGACTAAAAATTCACCCCTTTTGAATGAGAATTGATAAAGAAAATCAGTATTGAAAATAGGAAACCAAAACTGGTGCGAACCAGTGCTGCTAGCAACTTTCAGGCCCATTTTGAGAACTCGAATGAGGTTTGATCCTAATTCTAAAACCACAATGAGAAAATGGCTCGAAAAGAGCTTCGGATAAGACCCTGGTTTTGTCCCAAAAGTTTAAGAAATGAAGAAGAAAATAAGGATTGAAGTTGGGATAAAATCTGTTGCGAAAATCACCAGGTACAATAACTTTCAGTGTCCTTTTGGGAGATCAAATCTCTATGAAATCTAATTTTGAGCACATGGGTAGATCGAGTTCGAAAATAACTTCACTTTAAACATAAAATTCATGTGGTTTGATTGAGAAATGAAGGAGAAAATGAGGTCTGAACTTTAGGGCATCAGTTCTAGACGATTTTACAAAACTAGAAAATGGAGTCACTTTTCAATAGAATCTAATTCTTTTGGTAAGTTTTTGGTTGTTTTGGCATACATGGTTGGACAGATACACAATTCTAGTTTCTTATCCAACAAATGGTGCATCATTTCAAATTTGATAGAATGAGTTATAGCCAAAATACTAAAAGGTGTTTGTGTGTCTAAAAGTAGCAGCAGGGCAGATTCATGATTTTAGCTAAAATTTTATGCGAGGAGTTGAAATGTTGGCCATAGACCATTGAAACCTTTGGGAAGTCTAGTTTCATCTCCAAGAAATGGAGCAAATTTTCGAGTAGTATAGAGGCCTTAAAATCCATAATAGTGAAGGATGTTCAAGCTATGCCTACATAAATAATTATGGAAATCAATGTGCAATTATAAATAAGCACGGGTCTTTGAGATTGGGTGTCACTATGATTTTCTAGGACACATTATAATATACTAAGGAATTATATATTTGACGGTTTAGCATTGATCTTGAGGTGATTATAGTTGGAATAAAAAAAGGTTATTGTCGACTCTTAGAGTGAATAGTCTTAGTATTGAGTATTGTTAGTGGTTTATTTTACTCATATGTTTCAAGGTGACGTTAATCTACTTGCTCACTAGATAGTTGGGTTGCATGATTTTAAAGACTTCATGGTAATTTGGGTTTTAAATAACAATTGTGGAACATGATTGAGGTAGTCGGTTATATACATTATGCTCCTCTCCAAATCTCTTTGTAAATAGTGTATTTTTTTTATTCTTTAATTAAATCCTGCCTGAATATTCGTGTACGTTGTTAAACTCCATGGTTTTGTGATTATTTGATCTATTAAGTTTCTTCCGGAATATTCTTGGCTTCTGGAATATTCCAATCTCTTAAGTCTCTGTGATAATAATATTTCTGAATCATTGATTTTATTATGGCTTGTGTGCTGTTGAATTAATTAGTACATATTCAAACATACCCGTTGGCCAAGTTATTACTGTTGATAGAAATGATTGGGACATACTTCCAAGCATGGTATGGAACGTTGACCCTACGAGGTACTGGTTAATGGCATTGCTGACTATATTGTGACACGGTTGTGTTTGGCATGGTACTGAAAAGGACTAGTTATTGGCTATGATTAAAACATTAGAATGATTGATTACAAATTTTTTGTAATGATTTATTATTGTTTATCAATTTGATCAATTAATCCATTGAATTGATTTAATTCATTGATGAGCTCCATTTTGCTTCTTTTGAGTTGAGCACTTGTACTCTTGTCGTATTGTATACTTTCGGGTTAAATTTTATTTTTTAGGTGGAGGTGAATGAGGTGTCAGTCCAATATTTAGAGCATATTGAATAATTATTTAGAAACTGTGAAAAATTTTGAAATTTAATTGTACTACATTGATTTAATTATTTTTTTTTGCAGCAATATTATTACTTTGATGATGTACTTTAGGAGTTATTAAAATTGTATTTTTCTTGGAAAATATAAGTTAGAAAATAATTGATGTTATATTTTTGGAGATATAACATGCAGATTGTTTAATTATTATGACCCGTGGAGATTATTTATATGTGGGAGTTCATTTTTCTTGGCGACCTAATGAATAAACATCATTTGAGCTCATTTGAGTCATTTATTTTATTTTTTGAATGGTCCAAAGAATCCAGGTCACTACATTTTTCGCTTCCTCTTTTTATGCTGATAATTATAATCCAAATATCGTATATACCAAATATTCTTTATCAAACTTGCGTTGGCTAATAATCCATATTTACTGTTTTACAACCAGCTAAACATTGTAGGTAAAGGCTCAACAAATGATATGCATTCTAAATTACCAAGAAGCAGTAAGCTATCCTTATAGTATAGCATGTTTTTTAGATGGGATTTTGAGACGCAGATCAATTGCCTTTCGCCATATGAGCAATAATTAGTTACTTAGAAGTTTTATTGTGTACAAGACTAGTATTAAGAAAAATGCAATAACGAGTGGGTGGTAAATGATTTGAACTGATTTGAATATCCAATTGTAGAATATGTTTCAAGTTTGTTTTGTCTTTATCTTTCGAACCAATCTTAAATGAGCTTTAATTGACTCATACATGAGTTAAGCTCGAATAGTATGACTTTTTTTATTTTATATATAGGCTTAGAGTGCATATGGATATATCGAGATAAATTTTAGTTGAGCTAAAAAGTTTAACTAGTTTCAAAATGTGTTTAAATTTTATTTGTTTATATTACTGAGTTGGATTCAAATGAGCTTGTAGTAAATTGATTATGAATTAAGCTAATTAGTTTAATCAATCTATACTATTGTAGGTGGAATTTTTAAAAAAATATGATTGAACTCTCAAACCGAATCGACGAGCACGAGCAACCTGCAAGAGAAGAAAACGATGAGAATGTCTAGACCCTTTTTAGACCGATGGCACTCCGATAATTAAGTTAACAAGGTTAACCACAACAAATCAAATAAAATATTGGAGAGTTAGAACTCAAGTGAGCGTACTTTACGCCTTTAGTGCATAGGGATATTTATAGATTTCGGAATGCCATGTTCCCTTTGGAAATTGGAGTTAATTTCCTCCTAGGAATCCTCGTTGACGAAGTCGGTTTAATACTTTGGATTTATCTTTTATTTGTCCTAATTTACTTATAAATAGGATTCGTAATATGAGCTTCATTAGTCCTTATACCATTTAGATTAATATCCGTGGACCAACCCCTTTGGACTCTTGCCTCTAGTCGGCATGGGCCTAGTTTGATAGGCAGCTCCTATGAGCCGATCTTACTGGGCCAGTCTCCCCTGGTCTTGGGTTTGGCTCTTATTGGGCCCACAACTATTATAAAGCAAACTCTTTTGGTGAAGCCTTCACTTTGGTGAAGTTTCCATTTTAGTAAGGGTTTTTTTTTTTTTTTGACAAAAATGACCCATATTTAGAAATTTGTTTAGTTTACATTCAACACATACAAGAGTAATTATATAAACCTACAACTAAATCACTTATTTAGATTCTGTAACTGCCCATTACTAAATTAGTGATAGAGAGAGTAATTGGGTATAGTCTGTGCCATCCTTCTAGTCTATTTTATATCTTGCCCTTGTTGTAGGAGTGTATAAAACCCGCTTATGAAATCAAAATATTTGAACTGTAACAACCTTATTCTCTCAAAATATATATGTACATATAAATCAGGCGGTAAAAAAATTATAATAATATCATACTCATCACACCCATTCCTAAAAGTAATAGTTTGAGCACTTATAAATATAATAATGTTATAAACTAAATGAATTTGAAGTAAACAAATTATTCAAACACAGTATATAATAAAAGTAGTTCTTTTGGAATTGTCAAATAATAATTAAATAATTCTTCTAGAATTATGGGGATAGATCTTCTTGATCACCCAAGCATGTATTTCTTTTATAAGATAAAATATTAAGACAATAGAAATTTAAATAGTTTACCTACACTCTTTGCTTTTTCTTTCTTCTCTTTTTTCTCTTCTTCTTTCTCTCTTTTCTCTTTCTGTCTTCTCTTTCTTCCCTTTCTTTCTCTCTTTTTTCTTTCTCTCTTCGCTCTCTTCCTATGCAGTTCCTTTTATAGGCTGGGAATGAAGTAGGCAGCCCCATGTGATAGCACCAGCCGTCAGTCATTCACCAGCTCGTTTCATAACACTCTCCCTTGGATGACCGTTACAAAAAACTTCAAAAAACTTGAGCAAAGAAAAATGGGTGCGCTAAAAACTACCTTGTTAAAACCTTGCTAAGAAAAACAGTATATGGAAAAAAAAAACTGTTGGCAAAGGAAAAAGAGTACAGTCTGCAACTCCCCCTCATTCATACATTTGGTATGAAGTTGAAGTTTATAGCTTCAATTGTTCAGAGTTTTAAGATGATGCATGCCAATGTTGTGTACCAATTTCTCAAATGTTGCAATTGGGAGTGCTTTAGTAAATAAATCTGTCAAATTGTCACTGGAACGTATCCGTTGGATATCAATCTCACCGTTTTTCTGGAGTTCATATGCATAAAAGAACTTTGGCAATGTATGCTTGGTTATGTCACCTTTGATGTAGCCTCCTTTGATTTGTGCAATACATGCTGCATTATCTTCATATAATATTGTTGAGGTATCTTCGATCAAGGATAGTCCACAACTATCTTGAATATGTTGGATCATAGATTTCAACCCAATGCATTCTCGACTTGCTTCATGAATTGCGATGATCTCATAATGATTTGAAGAAGTTGTAGTTAGTGTCTGTTTCACAGATCGCCAAGATATAGCAGTGTTACCATAGGTAAATACATACCCGATTTGTGATCGTGCTTTATGTGGATCAGAGAGATAACCAGCATTTGCATAGCCAACTAACTCTGATTCTGGTCCCTTTGAATAGAGCAAACCCAGATCTGTTATTCCTTGGAGGTAACGGAATATGTGCTTCACCCCTTTCCAATGTCTCTGAGTTGGTGCAGAACTATATCTTGCCAATAAATTTATAAAAAATGTAATATCGGGTATTGTGTAATTTGCAAGATATATAAGAGCCCCAATAGCATTGAGGTATGGTACTTCAGGACCAAGGAGTTATTCACCATCTTCTTGTGGGCAAAAAAGATCCTTTTGTACATCTAGTGATTGGACAATCATGGGAGAACTCAATTGATGAGTTTTATCCATATAAAATTGATTCAGAACCTTTTCTGTATATGTAGATTGATGGATGAGAATTCCATTTGACAAATGCTTAATTTGTAATCAAAGACAAAATTTAGTTTTTCCAAGATCTTTCATTTCAAACTCCTTCTTTAAATAATCAGTAGTTGTTGTAAGCTCTTCAGGAGTTCCAACAAGATTCAAATCATCAACATAGACTGCAATAATAGCAAAGCCAGACTCCGATTTCTTAAGAAAAATGCATGAACAAATTGTATTATTCACATATCCATTTTTCACTAAATATTCATTGAGACGATTGTATCACGTGCGTCCAGATTATTTTAACCCATACAGAGATCTTTGAAGCTTGATAGAATATAAGTTTCGAGATTTTGAAATATGTGCTTCAGGCATTTTAAATCCTTCAGGA